>JBCNJP010000007.1:128899125-129060966 GCA_039602395.1 Deinandra increscens subsp. villosa | reverse complement strand
AATAATATATGTTCAAAAGGGGCGCCTGGGTATTCTGACTTTTATTCTACCATTTATTCTAACATTCTACTTACCAACCCCCTTCTTTTATGTACTTGTAGTGTTTGCCTGTTTGGTTTGCCCTCTGAAATGGACTGGACTTTTCATACCTGGCCTACTTGGGCTTCATACAGACAGTTACTCGTGTAAACGTGCTCGTTTAAATTTGAGCTCATTTAAAACGTTACAAATCTAATCAAGCTTGAGCTCGGCTCGTTTTTATAAGCTTAAACTTGTTTGTGCTTGACTTAATTCAAGCTTTTAGCTAGTCATCAAGAAGTAACTCTAAAGAAGGTCCAGATGGTTTACACTTGATACACGCCTAAATTTTGAGTTTTATCTTCAATTTGAAACAGTATACTTAGGAACAAGCCAAACACACAATAAACATGTTCTTTTAGTTTATTATTATTTTCTAGAATGATAAACAGAGTACATATTTTTGTGTCCATTTGGTCAAAAGAATCAATTTGATTTAAACAATGTTAATGGAGTAATAATATGATAGGTATGTCGGCTCCGTTATCTGCTGCTTTAGCTTACACCATTAAAGGACATGTTCTAGATGATATTATTATGTAATTAATCCAATTATTTTTTTTTCCTTTTAAAAAGAAATAATTAAGAATACTTATAATAGCCGTCTAACATTAACGATCATTATAATTATAATAGCCGCCAATATTAACTGTATTAATTATAATCATAAATAGATATGTTATAATTTCGGTACTATTTTAGTTTGGGTAGTTATTTAAGTATTCAATATAGATTTTTTTTGACGTCGTTGACTTCAATCAGGTCATCCGGGATGAACACCTGATATAATGGTATTACCCGCGCTGTGAGCATAAACCATGCGGGTAGTCTAGACCATTAGTTAAACCCATCCCAAAATAAACCCACCTCTTTAAACAACCGGATAGATGAGAGAGGAAGAGATCAGAAAGGAAGTCGCTGCCGAAGGCTGGACCACGGTGGTCTGCAACCAAAGACGCCATGACTGTCGGAGACTCAGCCTACCTACTCACCCCACCCTCCTTCTGTAAACGTTACCTCCTTCCTAATCGCAAACCTCCCTCCCAACTGCTCCAACTCTCTACTATGGTGAAAATTCAGTGTCCTTGGAGATATCAAGGATGCGTTCGTTCCTAATGAGAAAGACAAAAAAGGTTATTTGGATCAAGTGTCATTAATGATCAATTATCAAACATAGCGGGCATTCTAAAATGCAAGAAGGAGGCACTTCCTTTCTAGTACCCCGACATCCCTATTGGAGCAAACATGAGATTAAGGAAGAACTGGTTACCGGTCATTCAAAATTTCGAATCAAAGCTCTCTCTTTGGAAATCAAATATGCTATCGGCAGGGGCCAAGGCAACGTTAATTAGATCTGTTCTAGGCGGTATACCACTATACTATCTTTCCATTTTCAAAGCTCCATCACTCGTGATCAAAGGACTTGAGTCAATCTGCTGAAATTTCTTTTGGGGCTCCTTTAAAGACAACAAAAAGATCTGCTGGGTTTCTCGAAAAATGATTCTTGCATCGAAAGATTCTGGAGAGTTGGAAATAGGTGACCTCAAAACTGCAAATGTGGCACTTCTATCCAAATGAGGATGGAGATTCAAATCATCTAGCAAGACTATGTGGGCAAAAGTAATCACTGTCATTCATTCATCCATCACTGCGTACTTCTAAATTATAAAACGCAATGATAAAATAACAATTTCATCCGACACTTAAAAACAATAAATAAATATTACACAATGAGCTCGAACATAAAACACAATAACTTTTTTTAACACATTTTTCTTTATCACCGGTGGAATTTGAACTCTCCCCACATGGAAATACTATGTTTTTCCAACACCAAAATATGTCAAATGCCCTCTGGTATAAAACACAACAACTAAAATGCTTTCTTTTATTTAAAAGGTAATAAAAAACACGTGTTAATCATGAAATCTTTTTGACTTTTTATATTTAAAAGTCTTTTTTACTTGAACCTAACTCTTAGGGCAATTAATAACTTTTTTTTAATTAAGGGTGTGTTTGTTTGTTGTTTTTTTAACGGCTAAAATACATCCCATTATTCACTGATCCCAAACATTGAACTTGGGTCTCCATTAAAGAGGACATTGTTTCTTATCATTATGCTATAACCTAAGGGTGGTGGTAATACCTCCACCACACTATTTCAACCCTACACTTTTTGTTGCCACCTCAATGCCACATCATCACATCACACTCTCACACTTTACCTGTAATACCCACCCCACACCATCGTACACTTTTTTATTATTAAAAAAAGAGAGAGAGAGTAAGAGAGAGAATGTAATTGGATGAGAGACAGAGAGAGAGAGTGAGAGAGAGAGTGAAAAAGTGTGAAGCTCGATGGCCAAACACCGAAATGAGGGTGGATAGCTCAACGCCGCGGGGGTCATTATGGTGTTCCCGCGCAACACCGAGCTCCACATCATCACCACCGAGATGCTCGGTGCTTGTATTACGTCCAACCTAAGTGGTGGTGTGTTTGTTAGTTGTTACATATAATTGATAATAATAACTATAACAAAGTTAAACACCATATGAACAGTACCCCCAGTCATCAATGATGACACGCCAAGTGGCACGAATAAAAAATTTGTTTCTTATCCTCTGTTTTTTTATCTCGCTTTTTTCTTTTCATATCCAAGTGCATATAATTAAACACATGATTTCGTTGTCTGATAGGTATGGTCATTTCCGTTTAGTATCTGGTGTAACTGTGTAAGTTGATGATGTAATAAGCACGGTTGTGTAACATAGATTTTCTTTATTTTTTTCTATTTCCAATCTCAACAAATTTAGTAAGGGAGTTGGTGGGATAATACGTACAGTCGTGTAACATAGTTTTTGGTCGAGGCTCGAGTGTTTGGGTCGTTACGCCCTTTTTTTCTATTTTCTTTATATGTCGTTATAACAATGCAATTGTTTTGTGTGAGCGCGTTATCCCCACAATTTCAAACCCTGTATGAACTCTAGCTTCGTCAACCTATGTTGCCAAGCCACGTGGCATCGATTTTTTGTTTCTTATCTAAGCGCAAGATTGTATCCTATGATTTGGTATTCTAATAGAGTTGGTCATTTCGTTTAGTAGTTGGTTTCTTATTATTTGTTTCTTATATAAGCGCACAAATTTACCATATGATTTGGTTTTCTAAGAGGTTTTGTGTTTTCGATGTTGAGTTTGTGGTGTAGTAAGCAGAGCCATGTAACATTGATTTAGTTTATTTTTTATTTCTAATCTCAATATTAGTAAGGGAATTTGTGGTCTATGTCACACCGATGATTGTCCACAAGCGGATGATTGTCTACAAGCTCATGACACTAGTTAAAGTTCGATATTAATCATACCAAATTCAAACGTCAAACAATAGATTTGTACATAACAAACATAACATAGTTAAAGTTTTCGATTATTTGGCCTAGGTCCATAGCATCCTAAGTGTAGCATCAGTCTGGTATGGATCAAGCTTCATTTCCTGTAACATATATAAAAAGAATATTGGATTTTGATAATCTTTGTTATTATCTATTGACCGATATTAATCCGCTCACCATACAATAATCCCAGTTATTGCCTGTTGGAAATAAATAGACCGTCTTTAAATGAAACTAACTACGTTAAAAAAATTCACTTTTTGATGATTGGACATCATGGTGACATCTTATGTGTCATATTTTTTATGTATGTGAAGAAAATTTTTTAAAAAACAACTAATCATGATTAAAAAAAAATAGGATTTTGTTATGTTTGATGCCATGACTTACTGATTTCTGGATTCCTTAAGTATTTGGGAACTTATTCTAGACTACGAAATCAAACAAGAGAAATCGAGAATAGTGACCAAATATTTATGACGAAAAATATCACATTTGTAAATTGTAACACTTTAGACATTTAGTAAGACATGCTTTGGCCTAATAGGTTAGGACACTCTCACCAAAATTTCCCAGATCGGCACCCATATCCATTAGTAGATTTGGATTTATATGCGATGCCTTTCTATACATAAAACTTGATTACCGGTGTTTTCACCCTTCTAGTTAATACATGTCTATCTCGTATAAATTATTATCATTAAATGTTATTTAAATAAATAAACAATTTTAATCAAAAACGTTTATCTAAAAATTAAAAATTTAAAATATACTATAAAACTATATTTTAATAACAATAAATTCTATGACTTTGATCTTATCCAAAAATAATTTTAAAAGATTTCAACTCATGAAAATGAATATAAACATGTATTACTACTTGCATAATTTACATACGATGTAATTTCCCAAAATAAATTAATAATACATTCTACGATGTATACGTGTTGACGTATGTCCGAGTCAGAGTGACATCACACGTAACACACATTCTAAACACTCTAACTCAAACAGACAAGTCGACTCACGACATGTCGAGTGACCAGTCGACCAAGCTAAGGCTGACTGACAGTCACAAGCACCAAATCGACTGATGACAGAACGAGTGACCAGTCGACCAAGCTAAGGTCGACTAACAGTCACAAGCACCAAGTCGACTCATGACATGTCAAGTGACCAGTCGACCAAGCTAAGGCCGACTGAGAGTCACAAGCACCAAGTCGACTGGCAACAGGTCGAGTGACCAGTCGACCAAGCTAAGGTCGACTGATAGTCACTAACCACCAACCTTCTCTGGTCAAACCTTACCAGGTCGACTGACCACACTTGGTAGCACAACGTATAAGAATAGTCAATTCGACCAAAACACAAAATCTTAGAAATCCTCAAATTGAGTAAGAATCCTGGAAATTGACTTTTAAAGTTAGTCGTCAAAATCAGACATTAATTAAGGGCTTTTGTAGAACATGAAAAACTATAAGCTTGAAAAAAAGCATTACCCGAAAATGTTAAGAAATGAGGTAGGAATTGACGACGAAAGTTCCAAGCCCTAGAAACCAAGGGTTCTTAATTCACGAATGTGTTGCAGCAATTGAAGGGATGTAAATGACCAGCCGACCAGGGATGTGTGATTTATATAAAGGAGGTTATTAGGGTTTCAATTTCTTGATAAACACTCCAATTTATTCGAAATTGATTCGAGATTAGCATGAACAAATATTTAAAATGATCTTATTTTGATTTAATTTGATTTATATGTGAATAAGGCTAGGTGTGACTAGATACATTGAGGATAAAAACCCCATCGAAATCATGCAAAAAAAAATTTAATTGATTTGGTGAATTAAAGCCTCAAAAAATCGTTTTTTAATAAAAAAAAACCATTTTCTGGTACTGACCATGGTCGCGTGACGATTTGGTCCACACCTGTCGCGACATGTGATGGGTTGATTTCAAAATAATTTTGTATTTAATAAAGAACAAATACCCAATAATATATATATATATATATATATATATATATATATATATATAGGGAAGGGTTTCGTGTAGACCCCTTAAATTTTGTAGACCCCGTAGACCCCTATAAAACTCAATAAAAATAAAACTCAGTGTTGTAAATTTGGTTTTTTTATTACGATAAGCTTTTAAGAACCAAAAAAATAAATAAATAAATTAAAAAAAAACAAAAAACATTAAAAATCAAACATTTTAAGACAATGAGTTTTAAAATAATGAGTTTTAAACGCAACACTGAGTTTTATTGAGTTTATTGAGTTTTAAACTCATTGATTTTTAAAACTCATTGTCTTAAAATGTTCAATTTTTAATGTTTTTCGTTTTTCTTTTTTTTTAATTGTCTTTTTTTGTTCTTAAAAGCTTATCGCAAATAAAAAAAAACTAAATTAACAAAACTGAGTTTTATTTTTAGTGAGTTTTATTGAGTTTTATAAGGGGTCTACGGGGTCTACAAAAAATAAGGGGTCTACACGGATCTTTTACCTATATATATATATATATATATATATATATATATATATATATATATATATATATAGTCAAATGTTCATTGTAGACCCCTTAAAAAGTGTAGACTCCGTAGACCCTTTAAAACTCACTAGAAATTATAAAACTCATTGTTGTTAAATTTGTTTTTTTTTAACTTTTTTTATTTTGTCATATCTCTATTTTTATATTTTAATTTAGGGTTTTATATAAAGTTTTTAGTTTTTTCTTTATTTTTTATTTTCTTAATTTCAAATTATAATTTTCAGTGAGTTTTATAGAACATCGATTTTTAAAGTTTCAGTGAGTTTTAAAAACAATGAGTTTTTTTAAACTTAAGAGTGAGTTTTATAATTTTCAATGAGTTTTATAGAACATTAATTTTTAAAGTTGTAGTGAGTTTTAAACACAACAGTGAGTTTTAAAACTCAACAATGAATTTTATAATTTTTATTGAGTTTTATAGGAATAATCCAACATTTTTTTAACAACAATTATATTTCAATATGTCCAACAACTTTCTAGGTTTTATTTGTTATTTATAAAAACTTATCACATAAAAATTAATCAAACTCAACAACAATGAGATTTATAATTTTAGTGAGTTTTATAGAAAAAAAATATAGGGGTCTACAGGGTCTATAATTTTTAAGGGGTCTACAATGAACCTCACCCTATATATATATATATATATATATATATATATATATATATATATATATGAGAGAGAGAGAGAGAGAGAGAGAATATTTACACATTGTTTAACATGAATATTAAAATGAAATACGATCAAAATAAATATCGAGAATCCCAATGTTTATAGATTCGAATTTGAAATCACACAAATAACAGAAACGAGTCGGTTAAAAAAACGGATATTAGACGAATTTACAATATAATAGGCACAGTCGTGTAACATAGTTTTCAGGTCACATGCTCGATACTTTAAGTGTTTGGATCGTTATAATAATGCAATTGTTTTGTAACATCACGTTATACCGCGACAATACGCAAATTAAAATTTGTTCCTAACATATTCATTTTAGATATAGGTATAATATATGGTCGATGATTTCTCTAATCCAGTGGTATCAAAGCTTAGCTAGATGGATTCCAGAAAAAAATATATTTTAAAAGGATTTATGTTGGCCGTTAAAAAAAGTGGGATAATTGACAAGTGGTCTAAAAAATAGTTTTAATACAAGTTCAGGGACTTTAAATGTACAATCTAAATTCCCTAGGGTCCTGTTTTTGGTATCAGAAACTGTGTTGGAAGCAGGGGCAATGTGGACTTTTACTTTTGGAGAGAAGGAGAACCTCATCGTTTAACAGTTTGACTTGATAATCAACGCTAGACTAGATAAGACATCCATAAACCAAACCTTAAACCCCCCATATTCATCGGAACTTGTCGGATCATCACTTAGTTTGTTAATCAAACAAGTGCAGAAAAGGGTTTCTGGGTGTTCGTGGACGAACTTCGACACAGTTGGATTTAATCAAGAAATCGAAAGCAACGACGGATATGTTTTGAAGGTATGTCTTGCAACTTTGATCAATTGCTGTTCTTGACTATGATTTTCTTATAATTAGGGTTTTTGATGAGATATCCTAATTTAAATTTTAAAAAATTGGGCACTTCATATGTCAGTTTGTTCAAAGTTTTGAATTTGATCAGTTTTCTACATGGATTGGTTTTAGAAATTGTGTTATTTGGCTTCTGCATTAATTAGGTTTCTTTAACTTGTTTACTTTATGGTAAATTGGAATTTAATAATCTAATCTATGACTCTTTGGCCGGTAAAAATCTATAATATTAATTTGAACAACACTCTCAACTTTCATTAACAAGACTTTCAACTTTCATTTTCATTTTCATTGTTCAAAGACATATTATTAGTAGCATAATCATTATACATTTACGCTTGATTTTCAGCTCAGCTCAAATGACTCTAAACGAAATAGGAATTGAAGCATAAAAGCAAAAACAAGTGAATATCAAGTTTAAATCATTTGTAAATGTATAATTATTACGTTACTAGGATTGCCCTTGACAACGACAAACGAAAGTTGGGAAGAGTTGATTGGCCAAATTTATAATATGGATTACCAACCAATAAAGCATAGTTTGGAATATTATAATCCAATTTGCTTTAATTTAATTATTATAGTGGTAACCAACTAATCATAATTACAAAACACTATTAGTTACAACATCATGCTTATTTCAAAGTACAGAATAATTTAATTAACAAAAAGTACTATATCATATATGTATCATATATACATACTATGCTTATATGGCTTTAAGCAGAGGTTTTGGTTTGTCATTTTGTAGGTTTGAGAGTGAGGTGTGTTCAGTGTTCATATGGCTTTCATACAGTTTTCATGGTGTTATGGAATTGAAATTTGTGACCATTAATACCACTTTTGTGAGGTTAATTCTAAACAATCATTTTGAATAATGGAGCCTTCAAAAGGCCACAACCATGTCCAATACCGCCACGGAGTTCAACCCGACAACAGTGAGCCAGCATCATCTTCATCTCAGGGTTTCTTAAACTCCACCAATTTAAGACCAACAGAGATGAAGCCTGTACTAAATTATTCCATCCAGACAGGTGAAGAATTTGCTCTTGAATTTATGCGGGACCGCGTGAATCCTAGAATGCCTTTCATTCCATATGCTGCATTCGATCCTGGCCAGGTAAAAGGCGCGTTAGGTGTCGGTGGAAGTGAAACTGGCTCTAATATTTCCATGGTCAATGTTGTCCAAAGAGGGTCAAATGACAATTCTTTATCCGGGACATCAACACCCCGTACGAACAGCAATCGTGTATCGGATAATTCTTTGTCAAAGATCAAGATCCTATGCAGTTTTGGAGGGAAGATCTTGCCTCGTCCACATGATGGGAAACTTAGATATGTTGGTGGAGATACACGGATTATCCGTATAAAAAGGGATATTTCTTGGGAAGAATTGTGGCAGAAAACGTTAGAGCTTTATAATGAAACGGCTTCAATCAAATATCAGCTTCCCGGGGAGGATCTTGATGCGTTGGTATCTGTTTCTTGTGATGAAGATTTACAGAATATGATGGAGGAATGTAATGTTCTTGGTTACGGTGAAGCCTCAAGGAAGCTTAGAATGTTCTTGTTTTCTTTATGTGATTTAGATGATACTCAGTTTGGTTTGGTCAACTCTGGTGCTGATTCAGAGGTTCAGTTTGTGGTGGCAGTCAACGGTTTGGATCCAGGGTCGAGACGTGAGTCAAGTTTGCATGGTCTCGGGTTCACCTCACCGAATAATTCAATCCAGAATGATGGGCATAATGCTGCCATGGACACAAGTAAGACAATTGACAAACCTCCTGTTGAAAATTCTGTTCAAATGAACTCTGAAGGGCAGAAAAGTAATAATACTACGGACTTGACGAATCAAGAGTCACCGGGAAAGAAGCTAAGTCAGCAAGAGGTTGAAGATGGTAACGTAAAATCTTTAAAAAGCGAAGTGGATGGAAAACAGGCATCTAATGAAAATGAAAATAATTCTTATGCAGAAAATGATGGATTGCCTTATGGCGGGTCAGGGTCGGATCTCATTGATTTGAGCTACCTTGATCCGCCTGTGGCCCCATCACGGGTTTATCATTCTGAAATAATTCCACGCGGGCAGGCCGAACTGAACAGACTGACCAAGTCTAACGATTCGCTTGGTTCTCAATTCATTTTAACGCATTCACGTTCTGATGTGGGCCCACAAGCTTCCATTTCAGAAGATGTTCCTTCTCAGAATGATCTCACACCCATCTCAACAACAAAAACATCACCCACAAATCCTCAAAACGATAATGAGAATGAAAATGTCGAGTTTGATAAACCAGCAGAAACTAATGATGATCAATCTTGTGCTCCTAAAGAGCAAGGAGACATAATAATTGATGTTAATGATCGGTTTCCACGTGATTTTTTGTCTGGTATATTTACAATAGCAAAAACGTCCGAAGATTCACCTAGTACCGGAGTCTTACCACAAGATGGAGCAGGGCTGAGCATGAACATACCAAATCACGAACCTCAACGTTGGTCTTTTTTCCAGAAACTGGCAAGAGACGACTTCCCACAAAAAGACGTTTCTCTTATCGATCAAGATCAACGTGCATTTTCATCTAAACTTGCTAAAGTTGAAGAAGCTTCCGGAAGCCAGTTAGATTCCAGTAATGTGCTTGTTGAAGATGAAGAAAAAGATTCACCTATATCTCATTATGATCCATCACAGGCTACCGCCAGTGAAAGCATGCAGTTTGTTGATATGGTGGAAAACATAAAGAAGCCAGACTCGGAGTATGAGGTAAAATCACATCAATTGTCCTACATGTTTTCTTGAAATATGATAGATTATATGATGCAATCAATATAACTTTTTTTTGTAGGTTAATATTGGGAATGTTGTGCTACCTTCTATGGATAGTGTTGATATCTGCCCTTTGCAGGTATGATGACATTGTATCCACCTTTCAACGGTTCATATTAGTATTATTTGTCATAAAGTAAGAATCTTGAAATGACATAATTGTTAAAATACTCTAGGTAATAATGGATCTATCTCCTATTGGTTGTTGCAGATCATAAGAAATGAAGATCTTGAAGAATTAAGGGAGCTTGGTTCCGGTACATTTGGGACGGTTTACCATGGAAAATGGAGGGGAACTGATGTGGCAATTAAACGAATAAAGAAGAGTTGTTTTGCAGGCCGATCATCTGAGCAGGAGAGATTGGTTAGTTGGTCGTTTATATTGTTCTTTCATTAATCTATGTTATCAACTTCTCCGTTCATTTATTTAATTTTATGTTTATGATTTGATTCTAGACAAATGAGTTTTGGCGAGAAGCTGATATTCTCTCGAAGCTTCACCATCCAAATGTCGTGGCATTTTATGGTGTGGTACGAGATGGACCTGGTGGGACATTAGCTACTGTCACTGAGTTTATGGTTGATGGGTCACTAAGGCGTGTTTTACTTCGCAAAGATAGGTATGCTAGTTATTATTATTATTATTATTAGGGGAAAGTGAATATGGGGTTGTTATGCATCTAATTTAGATGCGAAACTCTCCAAAGCTAGGTAGTTTTGATAAAACCAATTAAAACATAAACCAAATCTTTTATATTTGGAAACATAGATTACGAATGAATAAAGAAATTAATCTCTACATGGGCACAAGTTTTCTAAATAATTCCTACCCGATAATTGAATATACAATTGGTCGTATACTGTTTTTACTTGCGATTCAAAAAACAATTGAATAAACAATTGAATAAACTTGTGTATCAATATGGGATGGTGAACATATTCCAAAATAAATAATTCTGAACTTCGATGAATGAATACACGATAACCATCAATTAGTTTCAGTTGAAAAGGGATACGTAGAAGTGATTGAACTAACCTGCAGATGATCGTTCGAATAAGAGGTGGGTGGGAAGTGATTTTTAGAAGGAAATCAATTTTTAGTATATTTTTTAGCCAAAACTGCGTAGTTTCAGAGGGTTTCGCACTTTCGCATCTGAGTTAGATGCGTAAAAAACCCATATTCACTTTCCCCTTGTTATTATTATCAATTTATCATGATTGTTACCTTTAAGACTTGCAGATTACATATTTTTGATAACTTGCAGGCATTTGGATCATCGAAAGAAACTTATAATCGCAATGGATGCAGCCTTTGGGATGGAATATTTACATTCTAAGAACATTGTGCATTTTGATATTAAATGTGACAATTTGTTGGTCAACATGAAGGATCCTTCACGCCCTATTTGCAAGGTTAACATATCATAGACTGTGCTTATTAGCATAATATTTACTCGTTTTATAGTTTCTAATTATATATACTTATGCAGCAAAATATTTACTGCTTTTTAGGCTCTAATGATTTATATTATGCAGGTTGGTGATTTTGGGCTATCAAAAATCAAGCGCAACACTTTGGTTTCAGGCGGAGTTCGGGGAACTTTGCCCTGGATGGCTCCTGAGCTACTTAACGGTAGCAGTAACAAAGTTTCTGAAAAGGTATATATATTTAAATGACAAATTGGTGATTAATTATCTGAAGTATGGCTCACTGCTCGATAATAATCCATACGGGCAATGTGGCGATGTGACGACTGTCATAACTTTCACTTTTTTTGCCAAAGACAATCTCACTCTAACAGAAAAGTAACTTCAGTCTGCTCCTAACATTCATTTATATCGTTCCAAAACAATTTAAAACATTATGGTTAGGATAAAAATCAATCAGATTGTTCGTTAGAGGTAGATGAAGTTACTTTTGTGTTAGATAGGGATTGCTCTTGCTAACAGAAGTAAAAGTTACGAGTCTTATTTGTCACATTTTCAATACGGATCTCAGGAGGGTGTTAAAATAATAAAAAAAATATGATAATATATTTTCACGTTTTGCTGCAGGTTGATGTCTTCTCTTTCGGAATTGTGTTATGGGAGATCCTGACCGGTGAGGAGCCCTATGCAAATATGCACTATGGTGCCATTATAGGTGCGATTCGGTTTAACTATCTGTTTGTCAAATAATGTAATATTATTTATTTGTTTATTAATTTTGATACACGGTTTTGCAGGAGGCATTGTTAGCAACACTTTGAGACCTCCGATTCCAAAGGATTGTGACGGTGAATGGAGAAGGCTAATGGAGCAATGTTGGGCACCTAACCCTATGGTTAGGCCTTCTTTCACTGAAATAACGGGTCGGCTACGTGTTATGTCACACACCAAACCGAAGGCTGTTCAAAGGGATGTTAGCTAAAATCATATAGGTACATGTATGTGTGATAGATATTTTTTTAAAATTGTATTATCTAAAAAAACATAATTTTAAGATTTGTTGGAGAAGAAGTGTTTGTTGCATGTGAAGATGATTTTGTTTGTTTGGTGTATATATTTTTCTGAATGGAGAGATCATTTGTGTTTGTACAAAAATGGAACATATTGATTCAATATTTGTTGGGTTGTTATTTTTTGCCGTTTAGTGTGGTAACAAAAGTAGGCCATCTTAACATATTTGTAATAGCATGTACATAGTAACACAAACAACAATCTTTTTTTTTTAGTTTAAAAGTTTAGCTTATTGATTTTTATAAGCTTATAAGTCCAAGCTATAAGATTTTATCTACTACCAAAAATCCATGCCAAGGGTAATCTATATACTAATGGCATTGCAAATCCTTTTAGGGGTATTTCAATGGATTTTAGCAATGTTTTAAAACCCGGGTCGAAACCGGTCGGTTCAACCGGGAACCGGCTCCCTTTCCGGTTCTTTAATGTGCGGTTTTTTGGGTTGAACCGACCCGCTTTGAACTGACCGGTTTTCCGGTTTTTTCCGGTTCAATCGGTTTTCCTGATTTTTTTTTATTTCTTTATTTTTTTTTAACTTTTTTTTTTATTTTTTATTATTTTTTAAAGTTTAAAACTTATATTTTCTTATGAAATACATATTTGATATTATTTTTGAGTGGATTATAATTGTATTTTAACTACTTTTGTTGGGGTGTACAAGTTTATTAGCATTTTTATAAAAAAATATATATAAATCCCCTAACCGGTTCAACCAGCCGGTCTAACCGGTCCGACCGGTCGAAACAGTCTCGAAAAGTTTTCCGGTTCAACTAAAAAATCGGTTTTTAAAACATTGGATTTTAGTTGGTGTAGGATTAGAGAACTATGTGTCGCCAAATAGTGAAGGCATTGTGAATTAAATATTGTTTAAAGTTTAAAAGATAACTTTTGCACTTTTGTTTTTGACGTTTGTTCAAAACATTAGGTATCGTTGAAAATGAAACTTTTTAGCCCTTTGTGTCTAAAAGTTTGCAATTGTTAATATTATTCGTCCCTCTGACTAATAATAGTTGGTATTTTTGTTAAGTTCACTGCAATGTTTTAAACAAGGGGAACGAAGGAAGTGAATATAGGGTTGTCATGTATCATAGTTTTTTTTTTTGAACGGCAAATTTGGATCACTGACGGAAGCATTACCCACCCACCCGATCATCTCCAATCCTCATCAGGAGGAAACTCATCATAGGTGAGAAAACCCCTGGCCCAGCCTGTAACCCCCATTTATTTATTTTTTGTTACAAGTGGGACTTGAACCCAAGACCTCCCCATTATAATGTCTTGGGTACCTCCCCTAGCCAACTGGACTAGAGATCATTGGTTATCATGCGTTTAAGTTAGGTGTGAAATCAATCAAAACTACATCGTTTTAATTAATAACTAGTACAAGTTTGAACAACAAATTATCGTTTTAATTAATAACTAGTACAAGTTTGAACAACAAATTATTACACGTCTGATTTTGAAAAGTCATAGTTTAAAATCAATTTTAAGTAGTTTTCGGTTAAAACAGTATAGTTTTAATTATTTTCACACCTAACTTTTAATTGTGTGACGGTATCATATTCATTTTCCTCCTTAAATAAATATCACTTAATGTTGAAAATTGCAATCTATTTAATCCTGGATATAATAAAAGTTATTAGGTCGTTTAAATTAATAAAATTTGACAAAATTAGTTGGGGGTATATTTGGCAACTAAATTGGACATATATAGAAATAATAAAATAAGCAAAAAATCAATTCCCTAAGGCCCTAACATTTAAAACCGACACAAAAACTGTTTTCATACATGTTCACATCATTGTCATAGCGACTGCTTCTTTATTTTAAGATTTTCGTCGATTTCTCCGGTGGAAGAAATGGAGTCGCCGTTCAAGCCGGAGATTCTCAAAGGCAAGGTAGCGCTTTTGACCGGAGGAGCTTCCGGCATCGGCTTCGAGATCTCCACACAGTACGGTAAACATGGCGCCTCCATTGCTATCATGGGCCGTCGAAAAGCCATCGTTGACTCTGCCGTCTCTTCCCTCCACTCACTTGGTATTCCGGTACTTTCTCATCTGCCTCTGCTTTTAGGGTTTCAAGCATTCCAATTCTATCATTACCCCCAATGAATCATTCATCACACACGCAGATTATATCGTTTTATGGAGTGTAAACGAGTCGAGTCGCTCGTGAGCTACTCGAGATCGAATCGATAAAAAACTCGAATTGAGCTCAGTAAGGCTTGGCTCCGATGATATCATTTTAGGGAGTGTAAACGAGTCGAGTCGCTTGTGAGCTACTTGAGATCGAATTGATAAAAACTCGAATCGAGCTCGATAAGGCTTGGCTCGTTTCGAGCTCGAGCTTTGAAATATGGCTCATTTACTAAACGAGCTTAGGCTCGAGCTTTACGTAGCTCGCGAGCCTTAACGAGCCATTTATTTAATTAATTAAATATATTTTAAAATTAATTATTATTATTATATATAAAATTTTGATATAATAAGTAAATAGTATGTATTATTTTTTATAATAATAAAAAATAATTCTAAATATATACAAATTTAATTATAATAATATATAAAAAATAAAAATTAATTATAAATGAGCCGAGCTCGAGCTTAAATACTTCTTTACGAGCCGAATTTGAGCTTGAGAAATAAAGCTCGAATCGAGTCGAGCCCGAGCTCTGTTAAAATTAAACAAGCCGAGCTTGAGCCTAGACGAGTTCGGGCTCGTCTCGCTTAATACTTGTAATCACTTCCTATCTAAATGGAACAAACAATTTTATTCCTTACATTAGAGAATTAGGTTAATTCATAACATGTTATAATGATGGTTCTATTCTATATTTCTACAGGCTGTTGGTTTTGCTGGAGATGTTCGCAAGCAGGAAGATGCAAAGAGAGTAGTAGCAATCAACCGTCGAACACTACGGAAAGCTCGATATTCTTGTGAATGCTGCAGCTGGGAACTTTCTGGTTTCACCAGAAGATCTATCTCCAAACGGCTTTCGAACAGGTTGTTTCACACTCGATTTATCTCACAAAAGATCTTTACTTTAATCAATGTTTTTATTTTACCATGGTGTTAGTTCTGGACATCGATTCGGTTGGTACGTTTACCATGTGCCATGAAGCACTCAACTATCTTAAGAAAGGCGGACCTGGAAGAAGCTCAGGTGATAGTGGTGGAATGATACTGAATATCAGTGCCACCCTGCACTACACAGCTACTTGGTACCAAGTTCATGTAGCTGCTGCTAAGGTTGGTTACACAACAATATTCCAAATTTAGTATACATTTTGTGTTTTATATGCATTTTGTATATATGTATGTATGTTTCTCTTTAATAGGCTGCAGTAGATGCAATTACCAGAAATCTGGCACTTGAATGGGGCACGGATTACGATATACGGGTCAATGGGATTGCACCTGGACCGATAGGTGACACAGCTGGCGCGAGAAAACTCGGGCCAGACGAGATCAAAAGCAAGACTCATGAGCTGATGCCTCTTTTCAAATTTGGAGAAAAATGGGATATTGCAGTTGCAGCCCTCTATCTTGCATCAGCTGCCGGTAGGTGTTTGTGGATTTCGAATTATGCAATCTTTATTGGGTATAAACTATAAAATTTCTAGTTTTTAACAGTAAGATTTATGGTTGGCATGAAGGTAAATATGTGAACGGGACGACGCTTGTTGTTGATGGAGGACTGTGGTTAAGCCATCCACGTTATCTACCGAAGGAGGAAGTGAAAATGCTTTCTAGGATAGTAGAAAAGCGTGCTAGAACTGCACCCACCGGGGTACCTCCTCGTAGCAAACTCTAGCTCAATGGAATTGTTATGATAACAACTATTGGTATTGATTGTAATCATTCTAGCTGTTTATCAGTTAAATAAATTACAAATAAAGAAAAGAAAAAACCTTTTTTCTATAATGATGGCAATTTGACTACTTTTTGTTGGTCAACATCTGTGAAGAGGTGCAGGGTAAACATCCAGCGGTTGGTATCTCAAGCGGTCATTGTGAGGCAGCGGTCCTTCCTGTAAAAACAAACTCATTAACAACATTTCGCAAACTACTGAATTGATCTTCATATGTTAACTAAAAAAATGTATAATACGTACGTCATCTGCGTTTATTTGGAAAGGCTTAACGAAATCTTCAAACATCTGCGGGGATAATTGTCCTATTTTTTCTTTAACTTCCTGAAATCATCCAATCAAACTCACTTTCACATATGAACATGGCATAATTTAAACTAGTATCTGTTAATGATATGTAAAACTTACCAGCCCAGTAATTCTCGAGTTCTCTAGTAGTTCCTTTGAAATCATATCCAGTATGTGCCTATTGTCGGTCAATCCTTTCATTGCAAGTTCCTCGGTCTCTTCGATATACTGGGACCCACATCCGAAAATATTAGGTAAAAATAAAGTGAGATTTAAAAAAAAGGAGGGGGAGAAGGTATGGGTACCCTTGTCAATTCGCGAGTGAAGAGCTCTGAAACTTCAACTGTCATATCAGCAGGAACCACATGAGGGTCATCCCACTGAATCAAGATAGCAAAGCAGATAAATTAATAAAATTAGAAAAATAACAGTCAAAACAAGAAGTTAAATCTGAATCTGAAAACACATGCCATAAATCTTAAATAGTAAATACCCTGTATTTTATGAGTTCTCCATCAGTACTATCTGCTCTATTAGCCAATCCCACTCTGTTTGTCAATGTAGCAAACCCTAATCTTGAATTTCTAGGGCTTATCACCATTTCTCGAGCAATCTGAGCAAATAAATAATCACTTGTTACGTAGGATGCAATTTCCAATTCAATAAACTAATAAAGTTTCATCTTTAAAACCAATGTGATTATTAATTATATTTAAAAAAAAAAAAACAAGTGAAAACATTTACACCACCTTTGTGATCTTTTCTAGATCGTCAACGCCACCATCAGTTATATCATCACCAAAAACAACACGTTCAGCACAACGCCCACCATGAGCAACCACCATTTGCATCATCATGTAGCCAAATGTTGTGTAACCTTGGTCCACCATATCTTCTCTCGGGTAGAAAACAGATATTGCCGTTTCCTGCTCAATGTGTTAGCTGCTGGAATACATAAAGTATAAAATTTAAACAAACATACACGTAAGAAGTTTATTCTAAGATCCTACCTTACCACCAGGTAATAACTGAGAAAACGCGTGCCAATCATATCGAGGAAACAAATGTGCCAATAAAATATGACCAGCCTCATGTACTGCCAACAGCCTCTTCTTTTCTATAGATACCTGCCACATTTAAAAAACATGATCCATGACTAAATTACCCTAACAAAGATGCGAAATTTCATAGGTCAAGAGAAAATAAATGCATACTCGTTCTTCAGATTTCTGTTGTTCTTCCTCTGTCAAAAGCACGCCCATTCCCTCAAGTAGCTGCTTATCTAATACATCAACAATATCTTTCTGGTATATTTTTGTATGTCCTTTTCTCACCTGCATACGAGTACTCATTTGATCTACTTACCATATATATTTTCACACTTCATATGACAATATTAAATTAGTTTATAAAAAATAACACTTACAGCCATTATCCCGGCTTCATTGACAAGATTTCGTATATCTGCCCCAGAATACCCAACAGTACGAAAGACCAGCTGTACAGTTATAAAATGGTAAAGTAAATTTATGAAACCAAAGCCTCAAAATATAAAAAAATTGAAATAAGATTAAAGAAGATGAAATTCCCAAAACTACCTGTCCAAAATCGACATCTTCAGCAAGCTGCTTCCCTGTGCTGTGAACACCAAAAATTTGCACTCTTTGATTTGCATCTGGTAGACCAATGTACAACCGGCGATCAATACGTCCAGCACGAACGAATTCTAGATCTAATTCGTCTGGTCTATTTGTAGCACAGATGAATATAACAGCTTGTCTTAATGAAAATCTGTCAACTCCGGTTTTCTCTTTTCTGAAATGCATATAAAATTATATACATCAAAATAAACTAACAAACAAATCCAAAAGCTAAGTGCTCAAGACACTTTAAATACTAACTCTCCATCAAGCTGCGTGATCAATGCATCAAATGTTGATCTCCTTCTTGGATCCTTTCTTGCATGTCTTCCAGCAATTGCATCAATCTCATCTACAAATATAAAAGCAGGAGCCTGCACAATCAAAAAAACAAACTATTTTAAACTCATCATACACCAATTATTGCAATTAAAACATCTACAACATTTTACATTTCGTCTTGCGACTGAGAACATTTGATTTATTCGTGCAGCACCACTTGTTTCACTATCTGTGAACTCTGCACCAGAAGCAAAAACAAATGGCATCCCGCTCTCCTTTGCTAGTGTTCTTGCAAATAGTGTTTTTCCTGTTCCTGGAGGTCCTGATAAAAGTACTCCCTGGCACATGAGATTAAACTTTATGATATAATGCACTTGTAAATTTACGGTGAGTTTTCAAATGTTTTTCATACAAAAATTAAAATTACCCGAACAAACTTCACTTCTTTTTCATAATATTGCATAGGATTTCGCATGTAAATCATTAATTCATCCAAGAGATCCCAGACGTCTCCTCCGAGCACTACATCCTTGTACATCGACTTTGTTTCATCAACTTCTCTAACTGGCTGGGGTTGTAGATTAGATTTTCAGATAAAAAGATTAGCCATGAAAATGATGAAACAATTGGATAAGGGAGTAAGTTCTATATAAAGATCAAAACTTTACTTTACCAAGATAAAGTTCTCAGCATAAGCCATATCAAAAAGCTGATTATACTTCTTATAGAGGAATCTTTTTGAAGTAATGTGCAAAAGCATTAGTGAGTTCCGTAAAAACCACAAAACCAAAATTCCAGGCAGTAGCGCAATTACAAATTTTAATAAGTAATAGCTTTGCTTCCTTTGAAGTAGGTCAACTTCAGCTCCCGAATTTGTGATCATTTCAAACAGGTATGGATCAAGTGGCATATCAACCTACAAAAAAAACAAAGCAAATCATTCAAATTCATAGGATGAATTGCAATTTCTTTAACATATTGAAATATGAAACTTACAATATATTCTAGAGGGAACCCTTCATTCATTGTGACATATAATGTTTTCAAATCCTCAGTAAACACAACAGCAGCCACCTGTAAAAGCTCTATACCATCAAAAATCAAATATTTCGAAAGAGAAATGTAAGAAAAGAGTCAAATGTTTGACCTCAGAACATTGAAGCTTTTCAAGAAAATAAGTATAAGGCAGTTTAGGGCGGTAACGCCACCATCTTTTTGATATCCAAAGTGCTCTAACCCCTTGTGTGCCTTCGGCTTTCACCTTTGCATCTTCACGAAAGCTTTTCTCAACCTCTTTCATGTCAAATTCAATTGCATATTTAGCACGTGACGAATCTAATTCTTCAACTAATTGCTCCTTTCTAAGAACATCTTTCCATACTTGCAGCCTTTCTTGCCATGTTCCTTTGATTTCTTGATTAACATCTGACCACATAAAACCGTCAGATATCTTAGTAAACGATACACACAAAAAATGTTTTTTCAAACTAACCCGAAAGCCCTAGTTCCTCTTGAAGTTCCTTCTTGTCTAGCGTCTTCAATTTCGCATCATGGTCAATCATTTCCTTAACTTTGTTCTTATAAGCTGTGGCATCATCATTTTCATCATCATCCCATGCGTTTTCTCCAACGTAAGACGTATCTTGAATAAGTGCTCCTTCGGGTCCTTCAATGAACTTCTTCATTTTAAGGCCTTTGGGCATTGACTTCCTCCATAAACCCTTTTTATACCTTTAAAAAACAGACATCCCAAGTCAAACACACATGTTTAAGTACCATCATCTCACTCAAATCAAACAACCACTCCCTAAATTATGCCATGATATGATATATAGAAACTGAAAAACAACACCTACTTCCTAATGTTAGTTGGAGATGGTTCAGGGATCAAGGCTTCCATATATGCTTCAGATACTTCTTTTATCTGGCGATTAAGAAACGGAGCTCTAACCGCCATAAATACCCTTTGGCATGAAAAGATGGTCACTAGTAGATAGATTGCCAACACACCTACTCTTGTTGGATCCCAATTATTGACATCCTGCAAACAAATTAGCAGGTTCCCCAATTTTAACTGCAACACTAATGAACAATGAATTCAATTGAGCATAATTCAGGTTAGGGTTATACGGTTATACCTTCCACCGCTGCCACTCGTTCCAATTCTTGAACTCAGTTTGGGCTTTCGGGAAAGAATCTTGAATCTCACCCACAAACCCAGAAAGTTTGGCATTGGCATCTTGCAGATCAACCCCAGTTTCTTTCTTCACCGAATCCCCAAAATAATTCAACAAAGCCTCCGAATTGCGACGAATCGACTGCGAGAATCTGGTCAAAGGTGAGCTGTCTTGAGGCCCATCTGGATTAACGGAAGCGGAAACACGGAAAATAGGTTTTCTTGATTTGACTCGATTGTGACGATGAAGTGGTAAGAAAACAAGATTCGGGTGGGTTTGATTTAATAGAATGAATCCTTTTGTTGTGCAGGAAGATGAGTGGGATAGACAGGGTTTGTTTGGCCTGAACTCAATTTGAAGATCCATGTGTTTAGTTGCAGATAGGATGAAGAAGAAGAAGACTACTGTAAGCTGGTAGCCATTGCAGGCTGTGGGCGGGTGGAAGACCGTCGCTGCGGCGAACAAGGGTGGGGGGTTTTAGAGGTTTATCTTTGTTGTTTCAGTAGCGCCAAAAGGGATAAAGTCGGACCATTTTACAGTTTTAGGTTAGTGTAACGATACAAGTTTATAAATTTAGTTACACTTGTAAAAAAGTTTCATAACCAACGTAAAAATGAACATACAAATGACCAGTTGATAGTTTATGTGGAGAAAACTTGTACCTTTCAAGATAAATATATTTATGTGGAGAGCGGAAACGGGTAGATTGGGGACGGGTGATGGGTTGATGACAAGAAATGTGGTTCAAGGCAATCTGCTTTGTCCGTTGTGTGAAGAAGTATCGGAATTGGTGGAGCACTTTTATGGTGTCATGCGCTTTTGCTTAGTCTATATGGTGTCCCAATGGTGTAAAGTGCAACCTATTTAGCTCACTCTCATGACATATGAGTCCAATAATCCAAAACCTAAAGCACATTTGTTGAAAAAATCCAAGATGAAAGTTTCAATTTTTATCAAACTTTGAAGTTAGCTTTTTTTTTTAAATATTATATTCGAGTTTTGTATGACGTATCGTGGTTCTAACGTCTTGGGATATGTTAAAATGCATGTTGTTCGTTTTTTTTTTACCGGAAAAAGCAGGTAAAATATGTTATTTGGTTATATTCGGTTTTATCCGAAACCGGTCCGAATTAAATACGGTTCAGTTAGAAACCTTTCGAATACGGTTCGGTGCTAATTTACAGATATGCTAAAAAAGTTTCATCTGGATAAATCATACACCGAACTGATAAACATCCCTAGGTAGAGCCTTCCAAATGTGAGGTGTTCAGTGTGTTTATGATGACGACTTGTTAGGATAAGTGGATAGCTCGAAACAATATCATTTTCAATCAACAATGTCACTCGATTAGCAACATCATAAAGGGGATCAAAAGTCTTAGTTTCTCTTTAAATAATCGGTCAAAGGTGAGGAATGTGAGTTGGGAAAAGTGGAACAGATTCAGGGTATAGGTTGCCTGGTAGGTGTGTGGAGTTGTGTTTGTTTTCTCTTTCGTTTTTGTCAAGTCTTTGTTGGGCCATTGGTGTGTTGGTTGTTGTTTGGGCCCTTTGGTGATTAATAAAATGTTGTTAAAAAAAAGTAAATTATACTCATTTGTTACAAAGAGGCCTTGACCTTTAATTTTTAATTTTAAGAAGAGCGTTCACCAATCTAAATTCTAGCCCAAGTATGTTAATTGAATTCAACCCACCCGCTTTCATATTGCAGATAGACGGCTATGCGGGCCATATTAAACCCGGTCTGGATACACATGAACCGCTCTAGCAACATAAGCGGGTGCCGAGCACCTTCCTCCCCAAGTTTGTTAAGATATCACATCATAAAGGGATATAATCTTTCCCCTTGTAATGAAACGTTGCTATGTGTCTTCTCATAAATCAGAAAGGTGTGAATGAAGGCAGCCAATCAGGCATAAGAGGTTGCTATCAGACGATTATCCCGCGTCCTCATGATATCACCATCACGAATGTAATATATATATATATATATTTCAATGTAAACCTGCAATGGACAAATTTTCATACACATACAACTTGTACTACCTTTATACCGGAGATAAGTAACAGTCGTATTTTACTAATCTTCACATATATACAAACTAGCTTTTGATACCCGTGCGACGCACGGGCGGATTTTAAAAAAATAAATACTTATAAGGGACAATTGTTACTACACATGTACTATTATCATTTTTGCATATTCAAAAGGTGTGACCATTAGCCGTTAGAGTTGCTCCTGCTCTTCACTACATTTTCTTCTTGTTGGCACTTGATGGATTCTCTGCAAAGAAATTAAACTATAAGAAATGACAGTCAAGTGTTCAGATGGTTATCATTTGTGTATTTTGTGTTAAAGCACCCTTTATATTTACTTTCTGTGAATTTTATGACTAATAATAGGCTAGAGTTAGATTATCCAGTTGTCTAAGAAAGAGGACCCTAATTAAATTTTATAACTATGCCCTCCCAATCTCCCGCATGAGTTTGTTTTCCACTTTTTGTATTCACATATTTGTGGATAATGATTTGAAGCTTAAGGGGTATGTTTATCTTGAAAAATTGAATTATATTAATTAAATGTCAATATTAGGTAACATTTAGAACCCACTTAAATCACTACTTAGTTTCTGTCAAGCTGGTCCGGTCTTCTAAGGTTATAATAGAAGCTTATATTCTCGAGGTGGCTCAGTAGGAAAAGTTATAAATGGTATACCTAATGTGTTTTTTTTGTAGGAAATGATCAAAGAAGTCCTTTAAAACAAAGTAAACGTCAAAGAAATTAACTTTTGAAGCAAGTATATCATGAGACCTCGATTTCCAAGGGTATGGAATGCATATATTCATGAACCACAATCTCTAATATCTATGTGCGCTATAAGCCATCAAAGTAACACCTTTAAGAGACTTAACGTAAGAACCTTAAATAAAGTTAAGATAGCCTCAACTACGATAGAGATTTAATTAGGTGCTTTGTAGCAGCTATAATCATCCTATCCAAATCTAACAATGTCATAATCAAGGACTCAAAAGCATCATTAGAACATTATTAACCTTATAAAATGCATGAAATTAATCATCTTAATATAATAAAACAAAGACAGAAACAAAAAAAATTACAATTTATTAAGAACTGAACCTACTTTCTCTAATTCTAAATGGCCTTTGAAGTTATGTGTTGCAAATGCAAGCTCAAAAGCAATAAAAATAGAGTATTTTCTTGCCCTAATTTTTAAAATAACAGAGTCTACTAAACTTCAAGGTTGTTCAAAAACCGTTTTCAAAATATCTAATGGTGAATGCATTAACAAACTGTTTACTCGGGATTTGTTTCCGAGTAAGCATGACACTGGCTAATCAATTCAACACCAAGCATGAGCATGACACAATTAACTAAGCAGCATAGATAATCACTTCAACACCAAGCATAAGCATGACACAATTAACTAAGCAGCATAGCTAAAATTCGGAAAAAATGAAACATAAATTAGGTTAAAATTCTTATGAATCAATAGAACTTAAAACAAAATAAAGACATTAATCAATCAGGTATAAGTTAATCAATTCCAACACTAATCCAATAAATCTACCAAGAACAATTTTTCATCCAGAGTACCATACATAATAAAACTAAAAAAGCAGGCCTAACAATATATACAACATCGGAACATGCTCTAAAACAACCAAACTAAACTACATGGTTATAAAAGTAGAAAATATAGGTTCAAATGCAACTGGGAAGAAAAACTTACATAGAAAATATAGGTTCAAATGCAATTGGGAAGAAAAACTTACAGTGACAAAGATATTAACAGGTAATGCAATTACCTTGCAACCAAAAAAGTGAAGTTAGAACATCCAAGATTACATAACAATGAGAACTCAACATTATCCATAAAAAAATCCTATATAGTGAAAATTTACTTCAACCTCAAATATCTTAAACAAATAAACCACATCCTCACATCCAATCTATACTATATATACGTATTATTATATAGGGGATGGTGCATTCTAAAGATTTTAACTTCTAATATGACCATTGTTTACAGCACCTCAACTCTGAAGATTAATTTTAACTTCTAATACAAACAGTTTCTGGTCGATCATAAATCTAATCTCATAGAAATGAAAACGAATGATAAAAAAGATTAATTTTGAACGCGATTGATTCAGGATGCGATTAATTAATAATTGCCCCAAATATTGAGTTCAGAAAATGAAGGGTATTGAAGCAAAGATAGCGATTTCATAAGGATGAAGACGAACTTTACCTAACTGCAATTGATTTCGGATGGAGGCGAGATGATTGATGTTGCTTGAAGAACAAACACTTCTCCCAAAAAATAGCCGGCATATAGTTTGGACGGCTTGAAAAGTCGAACTGGGGATTTGAGAGGAGTTGTGTTAATGTTAGAGACTGAAGAGGAATAAAAATGGATCTCCGATTAGGGCTTTTTAAGATCGCCTGGTTAGAAGAAAACGAAAGTGAAATCGCCGGATCGCTTGAAAGAAGATGAATCACCGGATCTTGGATGAAAAAGAGAGTGATAGGGGATTTAGGGTTTTTAGGTGTAGCGGATAAAAAAAATATGGATTGCGTCTTTGATAAGATCCGTGTGAAAACAAAGGGAGGTGATTTTAGGCGGGAAATTGATGCTAAGGAGGGCTGTGGTGATGCCACCTCAGCATTAATCTTTTCTTTTATATAATATATAGATAGATAGATATAGATAGATATAGATATAGATATAGATAGATAGATTAAGATTAGTTTTTCTTACAAGATATGTGTTAGTAGTGACATATAAGACATAATCTTTGCATACTATAAACATCGGATTGAAGATGGATTATAAGACAAACTTGGCCAGGAAAGTTAGTAGGAAAAACTATATTTTTATGTAATTATAATCTAATTGATTATAAGAAATTAAAATAATTGATTATTAAGTTCAGGGTTTAATATAAATCTAACCTAATTAGAAGGGAATAAATTGAACATTGCATAACTTGAGGGTTTATTTGTTCAAATGACCAAAGCTGATTTAATTGACACTAGAATCCCGGCATCACAATATTCGCCCAACTTCATTATTTGTCGGTCCGTCAGTTACAGGACTCGAATCGATAACTGGATAACTGTCATTGCTCCTTAACTGTGATCATGCTCATACTCATTTTTGTGACACAAGTTGAACCGAAAACCATAACCCACCGTCATCCTCTCGAAGATCTCCAAATACAAACTCGGTTTCGAAACCGATTGAACTTTAGTAACACCTCCGTTCCTGTAGTCTGTTCCATGGCGGCCATCACCAGGTGACCACCTTCTGGCCTTCGCTTGCTACATCGCCCGACAACCTTCAACTCTTCAAGTCGTCGAAGTTCACCATCACCCTTCAAGCTTCTGTTTTTTTTTTTCGATTCGATAGCAGGTATGACTAAAAACTCAATATCCTATAAGATCGATATCGCATGCTTCTGTTCGTATTTGAGATGGGTTTTTGGATGTTAATGGAGGATACGATGGTTTAGGCTGCCCTAGTGGTTAAACACATAGGTTTTTTTTAGGATTTCATATGTTTTGATTTTCTGAAGAAATGTTTTTTTTATCCGATTGTATAATAATTTTGTGTTTTTATGTTTGTTTTCTTAAAATTTTTCTTCACGAACATAAAAAACAAACATGTCATAAGATGTTAACGCGATGCCCAATTATAAAAATTGATTTTTTAATGGAGTTAGTGTCATTTTAATGACAATATGTTTATTTCCAATAATATGATTAAAAATAGGTTTATTCTATGGAAAAAAATGAAATATGAATTATTACCGGTTAATAGATAATAATTAAGATTATTAAAATCAAATTTGATAAATAAACATAACTTTGTCTATTATATATTTGTCTTAGGATATAATTATTTAGACTCACAGTTTGTAAGGAAATTCACAAAACAAAATAAGTTGGCTTAAAAAATGATAGGGCCAAAGAAACAACAAAAGAAAATAAAAGAACATGATTTGACATATATCATATTATATAGAACAAATTACATCTTACTATCTTAGCACTTGTCATGTTCATCTTTTCATATATTTCTAAAAAAGCTCAATTGTATATCTTCATTACTATCTTTACAAAGTAAAAAGTGGTTCGCTATAGTAAAACAATGACATTTTTTTGTTGTTTATCCTATATAGTAAAATATAGTATGTGTTTTGCTACACTAAAACATTGTTTTATTTTGTACATCTTATCTTGCATAGTAAAACAACTTTTTTAATTTTTTGGTACTGCTATAGTAAAACAATGACATTTTTTTGTTGTTGTTTATCCTACATAGTAAAATATAGTACGTGTTTTGCTATACTAAAAAATTGTTTTATTTTGTACGTCTTATCTTGCATAGTAAAACAAATTTTTTAATTTTTTAGTATGGCTATAGTAAAACAATGACATTTTTTGTTGTTTATCCTATATATTTTTAAAATATAGTACGTTTTATTTGTAAGTCTTATCTTGCATAGTAAAATAAAACATCTAACAAACAAAACTAAACACAAAGAATTAAATTCTCAACTGAACAATTATCCGATAGGTTCATTTATAGTAATTTAAATATACTACAAATGAAAATTTAAGAATTGAAAGTTAGGATTTCTAAGTTAATCCAATATTGGGTCCCATACTTATAATAAGATTGAGTGCCCGTGATTGGCTGAGTGTGTGCCCCTTCCCAACTTAACCCAATAGGTTGAAATTTTTTACGATACAATTTTGAAAAATATAGAATACACCATCCAGATTCTCACAATGGGTTAAGATTCTATTTTTTTTAATTGTTTTCCTCTTATCAGAATATTTCATTCAGCTTACTATAGTATTTTTTTCACTTTCACACTATATCATACATTATATAATGCATGACATACTATCTGGCATACTTTTCAGCTTTATACGATTGAACCCCACTACAAATAGCTTAAAAAACATATCTTGCGAGGGCTACTGCACTGAGTTTCTTTCAATATTGTTTTGATAGTGATATATTTGTATTTCCATCTTCCTTTTGTGGAAAATAAATATATATAAATTTTTTTTTAACTTTTTTGGCTGTGAGAGTTACTATATAATTTTAAATTTTAAAAAGAGACTAAACCTATAGAGAAGTTCCAATTAAAAAGTAGTTGAAGCAGTAGTATGTGTATGTAGCTCCCTTGACTACAACAATGGAGGGCCTAGCTATAGATGTTGCTATCATAACAAAGGTTGCCAATTCGAACATGAACATCTAATAATTTCCACCCATATCTAACTACTACTCTATCTAACTATTAAAGTGGTGTACTTTTCGATCAAATGGTCTTGATGGTAGATTAAAATTTTATAAAATACAGATATGACGATTTTGGATCTAGGGACTACCACCCTAAATTGTTAGGGGAAGTAGGCCAGAATGGAGATATTTGATGACTAATTGTTTGGCCCATGGTATTGGTTTGATCATCTTGGTCATTCTGTTGACTAGCAGTTGCAGTAGTAGTTGGACCCAGTTCCTTCTCCAACAGTCTCACCCAGTTCTCAACTTCCAACATATCATAATCGCTTATTACTTGTGGCTCAAGCATGTCCCAAAACTCAACCTCGTACTCTAAAGGCACCTGATCAAGATTGTTCTTGAATATTTCTTCTTCGCTATATAGATGAGTATCATTCAAGCCACTGCTAGCATTACCTTGAATAACCGTATTGCAGGATATGGTTGAAGATGAAGTTGATGGTTGATCTACATCTTCAACCAATACTTCACCCGTGGCTTTTTCGGTCACTTTCTGATTTAATGTGTTTTCTTGAATATTTGTGAACTCATTTGAGACTCCGGAAGCAGATGACAACGAATGCGTTCGATTTTCGTTGGCATTGATCGATAGCTGAAGTGATCTTTTTTTCAAATGAGTATTCCATATATTCTTGATCTCGTTGTCCGTTCGTCCTGGCAAGTGAGATGCAATTTTCGCCCACCTGCCATGATCGATCATATATATCAATCCATCAACTTAATTATCTACTATATTACCAATCAACATACTACACACATGTAATTTTCCTAACAAATGTAAAAATCAGAAAAGATAGCTATATGGAATTTGTCAAAAAGTTTTTTTTTTTTAAGACGAGGATCTGGAAATTCGTCAAAAAGATAGATAAGGATTAAAACAGTGAAGGGAATTCGTCAAAAAGATTTTTTTCAGAAGAGGATTAATTAAAAGGTTAATTAATTAACCCGTGAGAGATAGATAAATATCAAGTGAAGTGAAGCAGCATATGATCATGGATGAATAATGGATGGTTACTTGTTCCCGAAGGTGGCGTGAAGACGAATAATGGAATGTTCTTCTTCGAGAGTGAAATTGCCCCTTTTGACGTCAGGTCTTAGGTAATTTATCCATCTCAGACGGCAACTCTTTCCACATCTTAGCAAACCTTCAAATCAAGATCAAAATCAAGATTAAACCAACTTACACTTTAACTAATGATTAACCTTCAAATATACCTGCTTGTTTGGGGAGAGAACGCCAGTTGGGGTGGCCGTGTTTCTGGATAAAAGAGACAAGCCGGACATCCTCCGCGGGACTCCACGGCCCCCTCTTCACCTTACTTTTGTCACAGCATGGCGAACGGCCTCCTCCCATGATCGATCTTGCTAGCTAGCTAGCTTTACAGATAATTTATTAATTATATATAACTATATGTTTGATTAATTAAACCCTCTATACTGATTCTTTGCTGCCTTTGCATGCTCTCTTTCTATATATATATATATAGAGAGAGAGAGAGAGATTTAGATAGATATAGTCCATGCAAGAATGTATATATGCATGCTTAAAAAAATATGACCAGTAGCAACACGTACGTCATTACTTTAATACGTTTAAAAGGTCGTGAATGTTCGTTCTATGTATTTTGTTGAAATGAAATAAAAAACATACTAAAAGTACTTATTTTTAATTATTTATACTTTTTATTCCCACTAATTAATTAGAGTTCTACATAATCATTAACTAAATAAGGAGTTCGTTTAACACAACTTAATTATTGTAACACCCTAAGCAAATCACATATGGATCAAGCATATGTATGCATGAGAGAAGTTGGGTTCATAGGAAATGTCCGACATCAAAACGAGTTTTGAACGTATTGATATATTGTGGATGAGATGAGAACTCCATGGTAATTAAGTAAGCGTGTGAGTGGAAGCAATCCAACAAAAGGAGACAATTGATTTTATGAGGGACACGATATTACACTTATACTCTCCACTAAAAAGTTATAAGTTCAAATTCTACTGCCTACAAACATACATGAATGTAAATTTGGTGAACGCGCATTGCCACATAAATTTAACACCATCGTTAAATGTCGGATGCATGCAAACTTATTTCTAAAACATATGGATGAAAAGTTAAAACACGTAGACTCATAATAGTAAACATTAAGCTAACAATACAAAGACTTACAAGTAAAACATTAAAAAAAAAAAAACAACGGTAAAGACAATATCTAAAACTAGTAAAAACTAAAAACAAACTTGAAACTTAACAACTTTAAGAAAAACAAATTAAAGAGATCTAAAATTTAAGACCTTTGTTACATGTGGTGTGTCGCTAGTAAATTTTGGGCCCTTGTTACATGTCATGTGAACCAATAAAAACAAACTGCTAATTATGAATTGTACTTGTTTATTAATTATATAGTAAAGTAATTTATCAAAGGGAAATCTTAGAGACACCCCCTTTTTTTTTAAATACACCTGACCTAGAGGTCACTCTGAGGTCTTTATGTCACCTATATGGGGGGTGTCCCTAAGGAAACCTCACCTTAAACCCAATCGCTCACGCATAAAAGGTGTGCCCACAAAAACTCCTGCGCTATGGGTCACGCGGAGACCAATGGGTGACCTAAAGGTTTGCCTGACAGTGTCAGCCCGCCGACAAACGCAGGAACCTTGGATGGTAATATGTGAGCCCTTTAGGTGACTCCCAGACCTTGGGGTCACCTATAATTTCTCTTAATAGGTGACCTCTCAGCTGAAGATGTGAGCTGGAGAACTATACCTCACCTCCAGGCCTTTAGGTCACCCTGAAGATTTTTTCATATTTTATTTATATTATTATTTATATGTAATAATAATAATAACAATAATAATAATAATAATATTTAGTATTATTATAATAAAAATAATTAGTATTATTATAATAATATTTATTATTAATAATATAACAATAATAATAATTGTATATGTGTACTTGCGGTATGCATGTTTATATATGTGTACAAATGTAATGTATACATATATGAACGCATATATGTGTACAAATGTAATGTATACATATATGAACGCTATCTGTATAGTTATCAAAATAGGTTATAGCCTAATGGTATACCTTGTGTTTATTTTTTTTACAACTTTTGTTTGTTTTTTTTTCTTTGTGTGAAGAAGATGAACAGCAACTTCTTTATTTAAAGCTGGCATTTGGCTCCTGTAGGTCACTCGGAGATCACGGTGTGACCTATAGGTACCCCGTGAACGACCACTGTGCCACCTATCAATCACATCCTCGTACTTCTCCGTGTTTTCCGCGTACTTGGGCGGGTTTTTCAGAGTTTTCTTAACCACACCTGCCTTAGGGGTGACTCTTAGGGCATTATGTGAGCTTTTTATCCCTGGAGGTGACTCTTAGGTCACAGAGTCACCTACATAAGGGGTGCCAACCAAATTTTAAGGGGGTGTCTCTAACAGACCCCTTATCAAAAGCAACACACTTAAATAACTTAGGTTTTGGGCCGGTAGGTAAAGACCTTTTATAGTGACTTGTATTTATTTATAATTTTGTATTTATAAATGAAATGGCATAATTTAAATATAAAGAAATAAAGCCAAATTCCAAAGACATCATGATGAAGTCAGGAAAATATAGGCATCAAGTCCTTCACTTGATTAATTAGGTTACCTTCCCATTTTAACGCCTACTTTATTCTTTAATCCATTTTATAATTAGAACTCACCTGTTTAATTTATACACAACATTTATCCTGTTATAATTGGATGTAAATAACAAAAGTATTTCTAATCCGATGACATCATGATGATTAGTAAAGTGTCACTTCTCAAGAGGTTAATTAGGGTTTAACTCTACAGTGAATAAATGGGATAAAAATTTGCTCGTCAAAAAAACCGGGTTTCAGTTCGAACTGATCATATTAGCTAATTACTCATAATGCTCATTGAGTACCTATATTATTTTATAATTAAATTATATCTCCTAATTATCTCGTATTATTATACTATTATACGACTCAACTCAAACCCAATATAAACATTAATTAAGTTATTTAAAACAAACCTACGTACTTTAAAATATCAACCATATAAATTGAAATTTATTTTAGGTCGTGTTTTACACGTCATAAGATAGCTTATAAGCTAAATTTTTTTATGTTATCAAACAGAGCTTTTTAAAAATGTAGTTTTTTTTAAGCTGTGTTTGATAATGTCAAATAGCTAGTTTATAATCTAGCTTTTGAAAAGCTAGTTGGAGTAGCGTTTTAACTATATTTTTATAATATTTTCAGTTTTATCATTCTCTAACTAATTATTTATATTTTATTTTTAAATTTTAATTTGTTTATATACATGTACTTTTATGTCATTTTATATTTTTCAGCTAGTTTTTACCAAACGTTATTTTTATCAGCTAGTAGCTATTTTTTCAGTTAAGACGCCAAACACAACCAAAAATTGCATGAACTTAAATATCATCATATTATTAATTGGACAAACTATATCATAAATTAGATATAGATCAAAAAGTTTTTAATTATTACTAAAATATCACATTAGGGTTTCTAGTATCGAGCTTATAAACCCTGTTAAATTTCTAAGATTACATATAATCTCTATATATATTATAATCTAATCATTTAATAATACTTTTCATCATCTTACATTTTAATGATACCAAAATGTTTAGAAGTAGTGTTCATCTTTCATCTTTTGAATTTTTGAAAGGCTAAGTCGTGTTACGAACAAAAGTGTTAAATTAAGATCACAATTAGAGAGGGATAAGATTAATTGTCATATAAGAATCTCTTGACAAATCAAAAGAATCGGTACTCATCATGCACCAGTGGTCTTTGAAAGGTGGCCCAATAAATTAAATAAGGAACATATTTCTTGATATATTAATTTGATATTCACATACTTTTCCTATGATTGAAAAAGCTTTCTATAAAAAATATATATTTACTTTTATGAAAAGGATAAAGTCAATCAATTATGTTGATTGATTAAATTATGATGATTGAGTAAGGTTTTTAATTTGAATAATGGGATTACCTTATATATCATTTAGATTAGCCTGTCAGCCTCACACATTAAACTATTCCCTTGAACATGTTTTTTTCCTATTTGTTAATATGGGCGGTGAGGGACACGTCTCCCTCTCTCCCTCTCTGCTGGTTTTCTTTTTTTCTATGTGCTGGTTCAAAACAACGCTTCTCTCTCTCTTAAACATTGCCTCAAAAGAAACAACGACGCCGATGTTCCTTTCTCTGTCTAGCGCTACGCCGCCGATTCACCTACTATTAGCGGCGATTTTGGTTGCCGGTGGCGGTGTCGGTGTCGGTGGTGGTTGACGCCGGCGTTAGTCAGTTGGGGTTCTGCCTCTGTAAATCCCTAGCGAGATTTCATTTGTCGGTGGGTTTAGTTACATTGGAGCGATGCTCCGGTGACGTTGAAGCGGCGTTGTATACTCTCTGGCGACGTAGAACCGTCGTCGTTGCTCCGTTACGACTGCGAACCGCCGACGCCGCTCAGTTCATGACGGCGTTATTGTGACGTTGAAGCGATGACGGTAATTGGTACTTTTTCTTACTTACATATGACTTATTGTTTGGCTTATGCCGACGTTTAGTCGGATCGATTCGGCGCTCGCTTTACGAGGTCGATGTTTCGACGTTCACGCGGCAACGGTTACAGGTAATTTCAGTTTCTTGGATTTGGCTTATTCTTTGGTTCTTGCCGGCGTTTAGTGGGAAGAATTTCTTTGAGAATATTTAATGTAATGTTATTGAATTTTTTGTGTGTAGTTACTTCTGATTTGCTTAGTTGGCTATTGGTTATGGTTTCTTCTTACTTCTCTAAAGTTGTTGCTTCTGATTTGTTCCGTTGGTTGTTGAGTATGGTTTGTACGAGAACTTTGGTTAACATTGTGATGGTTGTTCTGAATTGGGGGGGTGGGGGTGTACTTGCTATGATGATTATTCTGAATTGGGTTTTATAGCAAATATTTCGGGTTTACTTTGGTGTCACAATAACTCTTGCAGCCTTAAGTTACCCCTCTATTATGTTATTGATGATCTAAAGCTAATGAAAGTTTTTGTTCACAGACTTTTGATGGCTTTGATGGTGGTCGGTGGCCTTATCACTAGATTGCTACCAATTGCTACATGATGGTTTGTAATAGTTGCTTTAGGCTATGATGATTATTCAGAATTGGGTCTTAAGGGAATAAATTTGGGTTTATTTTGGCGGGGCAATAACTTTTGCAGCCATAGAACCACAACTTAGTCCTTTATTAAGGCTAATGATGATCTGAGCCTTATGAATTTATGATATTACCTTATATATCAGCAAAGGTACAGCTCTTTTTGTTTTATGTAGATCTGAACCCTTATCAATTCCCACTGCCAAAGTCGTATGTACAAATGATGATAATGTTCTGAGCCTACATGCCTTTTTTTTGGATCAGGTATGTTGGTATTATAGGACTTGGCTATAATGTACACACAACATTTACTGTTCCCTTCCACATCATCTTTTATGTTGCTATGAAGCTATGACGCCTTTGATTATAAGGCTGTGATGATTATTCTGAGTAGGGGTTCAAGATCATTTTTGGTTTATTTTGGCGTGGCAATAAGTTTTGCAGCCATAGAAGCATAAACTTCTCTTATGAATCCTTATGATGATCTGAGCCTAGCAAGTTATTATTATTACCTTATATATCAATTCTGGAAGCTGAGTCACCCTCTGAGTTGCTACTGTTTCGTCCACGTCATGGCTTCTTACATAGGCACGTGGCTATGCAATTGAGTTTTATATTTTTGGATGATTATTCTGAGTTGGGGTTCAAAGTAAATTTTGGTTTACGTTTTAAGGCTATGATGATTATTCTGAGTAGGGGTTCAAAGTAAATTTTGGTTTATATTGGCGTGGTAATACGTTTTGCAGCCATAGGACCATAAATTAAACTTTTCTTATAAATCTCTATGATGATCTGAGCCTATACTTTCATTTTCTATTTTGGTGATGTGTGGAATGGGTAAGTTTTCTATATTGGTCTTTTGTTGTCGCCAAGAAAGACGATCTGTCAACATGGGACCCAACATAGATCTATGATGATCTGAGCCATAGGACCATAATATGCTTTTTGAAAGATCTCAAGTTGAGTGCAAGTTAGGTTTGGCTGGCTGGGAGAAGAACTTGGACACGGCGGTTGAGCGGTTCAAGCTTGCAGGTGCATCAGAGGTTGACATAGCGACGGTTTTGAAGAACCATTGTTCTAATGCAGAAGCTGTTGAAGGTGTGGACAAAAGGGTAAAAGATTAAACTCTATGCAGACAAGTATTGATTTCCTTTGCGCCGGTAATTTCTCATCGCTGCGATTATTTGTGCTTAATTTTGTTGTTGCCTTTGACCAGAGCTTCTACGGCAATATAAAATGGTACTGCAGTTGCATATAAAATGCAATTTAAAATATAAAATGGTACTGCAATTGCGTTTGCTTACTGTTTGCTTACTGCTGTAGCTTTCGAACATGGGCACTTGAAAGTATTAATGTTTAAACAAACCTTTACTGCTTCAATTTTAGCTCATTTATATGTACTTAATTTCAGTTGATTAAATGAATAAATCATTAGTATTTCTAAGTTTCATTTGTCTTATTTTGGAGTTACAGATATTTACATGGCTTGAGGCGACATTTGAAACGCAAGATAACAGTGAAACTATCAAAAATCATTACGTAGCAGATGAGGTAGATTGGTGACTTTCTGTCAATGATAGTTTCTTTTAGGTAATTTTAGGTAATCTGTGATGATTGTATCAGGCATAAAATAGATGAAAAGGATAAACGTAAAACTGATCGTTGCTGCGGAAATATGTTATGCGAGGGAAAATATACGAGCATTCTAGATGCTTGCAGGACATTATGCCCGGGTGTTACAAGGTATGTCTAAAAAAGTCAGAAATATTAATAAAACGTGTTCATATTGATCCTTACGAGTTATAATCTTTCCAAATTGATTGAATTACTTTTGTGTCTTTTTATAGTCGATGGGGATGGTTGTAATGTTGGATGAGATAATCAGCTATGTGCAATCCTTGCATAACCAAATGGAGGTGAGTGAGTTACATGAACTGATATAATAATTAGTTATTATTGCTTTATAATTTAGTAATATGAAGCAAAATATAAAGGAAGATAGAAGAAAATTTGATTTAATTTCTTAAATGTTTGTTTCAGTTTCTTTCGTTGAAACTCATGAAACTCACCGAAGCAACTATGTGTTTATGCTACTTCTTTGTACTTTACGTATACAATTGGCATGACTTTCTCAATAATTGTTTGATGTGTGATTAAGTTTTGTTTATTTCTGTGTCTGGTTCTTATCCAGCCCTATTATTGTAACCTATATTATCTGCCTTTATCCAATTTTAGTACTTATATTGTAGCCTATGTTATTAGTCTTTATACGATTTTCGTACAAATGATGTTTTAATCCTTTATTGAACTTTTGCAATACACAGAGATGCATTTTTATGCATGTTGCTATAGTCCATCATTAGTCTTTCATCAATACAATTGTCTTGAAATTATGAGAAATGGGTTAATGCACACTTGATATCGAGTTGAATAAAAATTAGGCAGCTTGGCAGTTGGCAAGTACAATTCATTTTAATTGCTTTGTTTAAATTCATTATGTTAGACTTGGCCCAAGAAATGGTCTTGGTTTCCATTGATTAGCTCCCTAATTCTGGAATACTTTTCGTTTTTTGTTCAGTTATATGCTTTTAGATGAATATTATGGCGTTTTTTGTTTGTTTGTTTTGTGATTCTCCACAGTTAACCATGTCTTTGAAGTGTTGAAGAATTGCAGACAAGAAGTTCTAGATGGTACACGTGCAGTGGAAACTGGTATCCTTGATGGCCAGGTTCTTCACTGCCCTGAACCGATTGACTTTGTTTTATGTATTTAACAACAATTTTACATATACAATCAGGTACATGTTATGTGAAAATATAGCTAAAAATGGATGAAAGGAGTTGGAAAGTGTCGTAAGAGCATTTTTTTTTTACTGATACATGTTTTTGGATTTTGTTTGCAGTGTGAAATACATGACATATATTATAGCTTGGGTTTTTATAAAACTCGGGATAATAATCAAGTTATTAATGACTGGACGAATCCAAGAAATAACCCCTCACGTGCGAAATTATAGAAGATCCCCTTTAAGATCAAACAATTCCATCGAATTATTCTGTTTCATATGGTGGTCAATTTTGCATTTGTTGCACATGTTCACAAAATTTTCAATCCGCAACAACGTGCGGGTCTTTTGCTCGTACTCATATAAAACGTAAGCAATTTTTTATAAACCATTCAAATTTAATAATAAAAAAGGTGTTACAACTATAAATTTCACTGTCAAAGGCTCTTATATCTTTTACATTATCATTACTTTTTTAATTCCTTTTTCATATCCAAATTATTCATTATTATGAACTATTTAGTTACTAGTATTCTAAGATAAACTTTATAAACTATGGTTAGGTTGTACATATTTTTATATGCAAAATGTTTTCAGATTTTACTAAAATTCTTTTAAAAATATAGCAATTTTTAAAAAGCCTAAGGACTAATGATCACTAAAATAATAAAAAAGATTTGACTGCTTAATTATTCAAAAAATTACATAATTTTTTCAACGGATAACCTAAATTATAAATTAAAGTTCTCACACCAATATTGGCCATCCAAAGTCTAGGTTAGGGGAACCAACACCTTGAATCATATCCCTTTTACCATTGTAGCACCTACTTTTGACATTTTCCATTAACCTTTTTTTTTAATTTATTACTAACCATGGATGACTTCAATGACTTTGATGTTGACCTAGTATATCACTCCTCACCAAAACAAATGTTATTCAAATAAATATCTTTATATCCAAATCTAACTGTTTTATTTATATTTATTTCAAGATTGTATACAATTTCTTCTCTTTTTCGGAAATAGATGGACAAGACCTGTTGAATTTGATTTTAATCAACACATAATTTAATTAAAGGCAAGTGATATTTATTAACTTATCTAACATTAATTGTATATATATTATATATATATATGAGTGTGTGTGTGTTTTTTTTTTTAATATTAGTATGGTTGCAGCACCATCAGAATTCAGAAATGGAAGTGAGTTAATATTGGTTGCAGGTAGCATGACGATGGTTATTTGTTGCCATGTTACACGCCTTTAAAGGCTTAATTAGGATATATAGTTGACTTTTAAGTAAAAATAAGTGCGAAAGCATGAAACTTATCACCATTTGCATGCATCATAAAACATTAACATGCAAACCAAAAACTAATAGTTATACGTACGTATTATGTACATCATCATCGTGTAGTTAACTTGATTAAATAGTTGCAAATTGAGTAAATTAGTTAATTAGTTACTCACACTTGTTTCAATATCAGTGATAGTCTAAGTGTTGTAATGAAACATGCAACTCGTTTTGGCTTCAAGATAGATATCTCCACAACCACAAGCATGCAGTCGATCATATATATATGGCATCGTATATATCTATATTCTATGTGTGAACGACTTGTATGTGATTTTTCATACCCTAAAGGTGTTTAACGGGTGTGTTTGTGGATGATCGACATGAGCTAGAAAATCGTGTCAACACATGAATTCGAATATGACACAATATTTAGGGATCTAACACGAAACTGAGATCGTTTAACCGGATTTTTTTTTTCCTTTTTGTATTTTCAAGTTATAAACTTATAACTAAAAACAAAATTGTTTTTGTAATACAGTTACGTTTAAATTATAGAATATTGACAAAAAACATAAAAAGTGACCGCATCAAGCTGACATGAACCCAACCCATTTTAGTTAAATGCGGGCTTGACTAAAAACCGACTCAATTACTCAAGCCCTTTTAAACTAAACCGAAACTTATGAATTTTGTGTTAAGTTTAGTAGTAGGATTCTAAAGGTGGTAGAACCAACTACTAATTGGTTGTAAATAGGGATGTTCATTCTTATTCGACTTATTCGAATCGAATAAGGAATTGGGTTCGAATAATTCGAAATTCGACTCGATTCAAATTCGAATAAGGAATTCAAATTCTTATTCGACTTATTCGAATCGAATCAGGATTCAATTCGATTAGTTAAGTAGAATTCGAATTTGGTTTGCAAAATTCGATTCGAATAATTCGAAAAGTATTAAATATATATATTTATATTTATATATATGTTTTATTTATAAAATAGTTTAGTATTGAGCTCACCATATATTTTACATAACAAAACAAAACAAAAAAAGGCACACAATGAAGAATTAAGGATACTCATTAAAATGGTCCATTATCAAAGTTAAGTCACATGCTAACTTTTGTCTTTGTTAGTCGCTAACTCGCTAGTCAGTTTTCGAAAGTCCAATCTCCTTCGACGACTGTACATTGGAGGCTTGTTTGGAGATGTTGGTTGGCAGACTTAGAGTTGTTGTGTTGGCTTTTTTATCTAGTAATTTCATACTTGCATGTTTTGTCATTAACTTTTCAGACATGTTTGGATACTTGGGACTTATTGTTTTAGACATGTTTGAGACTATATTGATGTAATTATTGGACTACTAACATAAGTTACTAAATATATATATATATATATATATATATATATATATATATATATATATATATATAGGGTAAGGTTCCTTGGAAAACTACTATTATTTGGAAAACTGGAAAACCAAAGGAAAGTTATATTAAATGAAGGCTATTTGGGTAATTTGACAATTTTTTTTTTTTTTGGTTTCACATATATCCACATGATAACTTTTTAAAAAACAAACAAAAAAAGAAAAAAAAAGACAAAAAAACAAAAAAAAAAAGAGAAAAAAACGTTTTTTTTGTTCATCTTGTCCATCCGACTATGTTGCATATATGCAACATAGTATGTTGCATATGTTGCATATATGCAAAATAGTATGTTGCATATATGCAACATTGTATGTTTCACATGTTGCATATATGCAAAATAGTATGTTGCATATATGCAACATTGTATGTTTCATATGTTGCATATATGCAATATAAAAAACATACAATATTGCATATATGCAACATAGTCGGACGAACCCATAAAAAAAGAACATTTTTTTTTTTAGTTTTTTTTAGTTTTTTTTTAGTTTTTTTTTATTTTTTTTAAGGTCGTAAGGTGGAAATTAGTTGGATAGACACGGAAATTTAAAAAAGAGAAAAAAAGGAGCACCAAAATGACCTAAATAGCCTTCATTTAATATATTTTTCCTTTGGTTTTCCAGTTTTCCAACTAAAACTTAGTTTTCCATTGAACTTAACCCTATATATATATATATATATATATATATATATATATATATATATATATATAGGGTTGGGGTATTTTGGAACCCATTTTGAGTTGGAGAATCGTTGAAACCCGGTCAAAAACGCGGTTAAAAAAATGTTTTTTTTCTCTTAATTTTTTTATGGTGGTTCTTTATGTTATAAACTACTCTTAAATGAAAAAAAATCAAAAAACCGCCTACTGGATTTTTTTTAAAAAAATATAAAAAATGTCTAGGTTACACATGTAACTTTTGCGTAACTGCAAATATATGCATAAAAGTTACAGATGTAACTTTTTTCGTAACTGAAAATCTACTAGGCGTTTTTTTGATTTTTTTTCATTTAAGGGTAGTTTATAACATAAAGAGCCACCATAAAAAAATTCAAAAAAAAAACATTTTTTTACCCCGTTTTTGACCGGCTTCCAACGATTCTCCAACCCAAGGTGGGTTACAATTTATCTTTTCCCTATATATATATATATATATATATATATATATATATATATATATATATATATATATTAATTTTATGAAAAAAATATTTCTCTTATTCGAATTTATTCGAATAGATTCGAATTCGACTATAATTATTTGATTCACATTCGACTGTTTTTATTCGAATTCGAATCGAATTCGAAATTGGTTTTAAAAGTTTGAAATTTGATTAATTCAAATTCGATTCGATTAACACCCCTAGTTATAAGAGACGAGGGATTAAAACCGTTGTTTTCACGGTCGAACTGGTGGATTGGTAACCAAATTTTTTCTTTTTTATTTGAAATTGCTTTTACTCATTAATTTAGTACTTTAATTCTTTATATTGTTTTAGTTAAGTTTTTAAGACTGTGTTACAGTTCAAACAAGAGAACTCGATGAGAGAGCTCATTAGGTCTATAACCTCACACATGTTTCTCATACAATCGACGTGGACAATCACATACCGTGTAATGATTTTAATTCATAACAATCAACCATCCTTAAGGGCAAGGGCCAATGTTCGATCTCGTTGGTCACGGCCATGCTAGTCACGATTAGCTTGCTCAAGACCAAAATTTTGTATGCCATCACTGAAAGTTGTCTCTAATACCATTGTTAGAGCCTAAGCATGAGAACACAACCCAAAAGACAGTTTGATGAGAGAATCAATTTAGCTTATAAACTTCACAATGATTACCCATACAAACAATGTGAGACAAATACCACACCTTGTAATGATTTTATTCCTTAACAAATTGTAAATCCAAGTCATAACATGTAATATTTTAATATTTTGTTTTAAATTTTATATATATATATATATATATATAACATAATTTGATTCTCAAACTAACGAATAGATAAATAAAACGATCTGTATGATGCGAGGTTGGTTTTTTTAATGGTGCTTGAAACTACCTACAATACCCTATTGAGTCTTCTTAAGACGAGATTACAACCGTACATACTGGATTTGACACTCCAATTTTTACATAAGACATTATTTAAAAAAAAATGACACCATAAAAACAAACGCTTTTTATCTTTAAAACGCGTATACTCTTTCGGTTTGACACAATGATCTGAATTTTTGACACAATGATCTGAATATGAAACAATTATTTGAATATTTTTGACACAATATGACACAATGTCTGAATATTTTCAGAACATAGTGTCAAATCGAAAAAGTATTTTTTTTTATTCTTTATATAAGAAAACTATTCGTTTTAAAGATAAAAACGTTTTTTTTATGGTGTAATTTTTTTTTAAATAATGGCGTATATAAGAGTTATTAGGGTTTTCTAAAAATGAAGGAGAACTTGATAACAAATCAAAAATGTCTTTCTATTTTTTGTTTTTCTCTATAAGGCTGCCCGTAATGGGGCTCCATGGGGGCGCCATGGAGCCCTATAGCGCCCCTATAGCGCCCGCACCCACCCCCCGGGGCGCCATTGTGACACCCGAGAATTTCAAGGTTAACTTCCGTTAGACAAACCCGTTAGTTACGTTATAAGTAGCTAATGCATAACTAGGCCGAATACGTCCACGACCTTTGGTTGATCACCGAACCGCCCATATGTGTTATGTGTTCATCATTGATTGTCTTTATGTGCAATGTGATTTAAATACATGACTTATTATTGAGAATAGCATGATTAATTGTAAATACTTGATTATGTGAAAATTGCCTAAATTTGGTAGTCAGCGAAACTACCGAGCGAAACTACAGATTCGCCCGGTAGCAGGCTAGACTGATCAATGTACCCGAGATCAGAGCCAGTTTCGCCAGCCAGCGAAACTGCCAGCGAAACTAGCCCCTGATATAAATAAACATAATGAACCCTAGTAGCCTCATTTGCTCAAACACACAACAAACACACACACACTCTCTGAGATTTCTGGACCAGCCGAGAATACCATCAAGAGACCAAGATCTCAGCCTCTAGACCATCATCTCTTCTCCTCTATCGATTCTAGGATCAACCGTGAGTCCCAAAATCTATGCTTTATGTGTTTTATATATGTTTTCTTCTCAAAGCATGCTCAAATCCTTATGTAACTGCTTGATCTGCTAGTATGTTGTTTAGGAATGCTAGATCTGTACTAAAGTTGTTAACTTTACGAATGAAATCCATCCATGTTAGAGATTTGTGCATGATAGCTCATTTTAGGGTTTTGAACCTATTTTAGAGATTTGATGATCAAAATGCATGTTAAACTCGTTAAAGTTGCTTGATTTATGTTGGTAAATGCCTATGGATGCTAGATAATGAATTGCATGTATGATCAGAAGCTGTTAGGTTGATTTTTAGGCAAATCCGTATGTTTTTCACGACTAGCGAAACTGTTGTTCTCTGGGCGAAACTAAGTAGCGAAATTATATCTCCTTCCAGCGACACTGACCAGCGAAACTATAGTGTCGCCGGGAAACCTGACCAGACCAGCTCGAGCGAACCTGCCGAGCGAAACACCCGAACGAAAGTTCAAACCAGTTTCCCTGCGAAACTAGGCTAGCGAAACTGCGTCAGCAGTTTCGGGCGAAACTAGCCTAGCGAAACTGTGTCACCGGGCACTGCCTAGCGAAAGTGCTGCCCGTGCACCCAGCGAAATTGCCTAGCGAAACTATGCTAGCGAAACTAAGACCTGACCTAAAAACCAAACTTGTGAAATTGTTTAAGTGTTATGCCATGACTTGCATGATTTTGCCATGATGATATATGTTTGATATCTGATTCAAATGAACCCTTGTTTATGATCAACCATTGGTGTCGTGTGTCGGTATGTCGAGTCATAGTTGCAACGTGCTATGTTATGGGCCATAGTGACGTTAAGTAAAGGTTAGACACGAAACTAATACTTAAGACCTAAACGTGTTCTAGGTCTTCATTAAACAACAATACTTGGATTACTAGAAGTGTAGCAGTGCAACCAAAGGTGAGTGTCACTAACCCGCTTAACGTGAGTCCGTTGGGCCACACCGAATAACTTAACGAAAACAATGCTGACAGACTCGAGAGTGCTAGGCACCTCACTGATAAACATGAGAACACGGGATGCTTGGCACCCACTTGATAAACTGAAGTGTTTTATGGGAACACTTGTGAATTCTGAATAAACGATTTCTGAAACGAAAACTGTTTTAATATGGCTAGTGTAGGTTAAAGTCTAAACCATATGATATCACATGTTTTCTAAGGATGCCTTATAACTTAAAAGTCCTCAACTTAATTGTGCCATTAATTTGTGAAAGCGAGGGGATGTTGGGTAGATCTACTGGAGTTTGACAAACTCCGCCCCGTGGCACGGGGAGTGCACGGAGGTACAATATCAGCCTATTTGCCCGTGGTCCCGAGAGGACACGGGGGAGGCAGAAAACGCGATGGCTTGGCCCGCACCGTACGGGATGGCTCGGCCCCCACAAAATAAGTCAGCTTTGGTACAAACTTCCTTAGAGCATGGAACAACGGATTAGCTACCCGCGATATCGGTTGAGTCCTTTAACTTTACGGAACTAGTACATACCCGATGACGTGGTCACGGACAAAACATTTATAAACTGAGAATTAATTACGAGCATTGCTTTTCACAAAATAAACATTTTGTAAGTACATTTTGATACGAACAATGATTATGAGACCGGGCCAATGCATGACAAGCCCACTGTGAACTCACCAACCGTTAGGTTGACACTTGCGTGGTTTAAACTTTTGCAGATCGCTAAGGAGTATCCGGAGCGGGTTGGCATGGCACTTGAAGATCCTTGTTTTGATTTAAACTAAATTGGGAATTTGAAACAATGTTTATGTAAAGCACGTGGTTAGTGCTAAGACAATATTTTATTCCGCTGCGTTGTGTATAAAACTTTGATTTATAATTTGTGTTTGAACTAACCCTGATTCGTTTAGTATTTGTAACTGTGGTTGTGGATCCTGGTCTTGTCGCGCCCCTTAACGGTATAAACTCCGTTAGTGGTATTTTGGGGGTGTGACAGATTGGTATCAGAGCCATAGGTTGCAGAGAACTGGAATCATTTTTGAAAACGATTTGGAAACTGCAACTTGAAAACCTTGGTTACAAAAACAAACAAACAAATTCCCAAAGACAAAAATTTTTACGTGCCAACCTGGGATACTCGCTCTGCTGTATAAGTAAAAGCTTAGTACGTACAGATATATGTATATATATATATATAAGTATATATATAGACCGTGTCTAAGTAGTCTAACGGAAGGACCTTAGGAAATTTTCACACACAAATACGAAATGCGACCGCAAGTACGCATACTACTCTGGGGAAAGCGACAACGAAACGATGCTACACGCTACGTCCTGATTTCTACTACGACGACTACGCCGACGGTGACTTTATGGGAAGCCGACCTTCGACGGTAGCATTTACGACGTTCTTCGGCGACGCCTCGATTTTGCACAAAATTTTCTAGACTAATAGAGGGATAACGGGAACTGGCTAATATACATATTATGGGATATGTATCAGATATAACTGTGACTGAACACTGGCTACTTTAACTGTTCAGTAAGATGTCTGGAAGAGGAAACGGAAGAGGCGGTATAAACATGACGCCTGCACAACTGCAAGCAATGATTGCTGAACATGTGCAAGCCGCGGTGGCAGCCGTCCAAGCTGCATATGCCGCACAGGGTAACTATTATGCCGGTTAAGGCACAAAGCAATTATATCGTGACTTGTTTAATTTTAAAAATCCGAACTATTTATGCATCAGGAAACCAACACCACTGTACGTTCAAGTCCTTCATGGACTGTAAGCCGATGATGTTTTCCGGCGAAGAAGGAGCTGTAGGACTCCTCCGATGGATTGAGAAGTCCGAGAAGGTCTTCTCCATGTGTAACTGCCCAGCTGAAAGCAGAGTGAAATTCGCCACTGGTACTTTTGAAGGAGCTGCCCTCTCCTGGTGGAACGCTGAGATTCAGATGGTTGGGCTAGAAGCGGCTGATAATATGCAGTGGGCAGCATTTAAGGAGCTGATCATGGAAGAATACTGTCCACGTGACCAAGTGAAGAAGCTTGAGGGTGAATTCCTGAACTTGAAGATGTCTGGGTCTGAGATTGAGCAATACACTGCACGATATCACGAATATGAGGTTTTGTGTCCCTCAATGGTTGATGCTGAATTCAAACGCGTCGAGCGTTACCTGGAAGGCCTCGCGCCTCAAATCAAGGGACTGGTAACTGCCAGCAACCCCGCAAACGTGCAGCAAGCCATTCGTTTGGCTCACAAGCTTACCGATCAAGAGGTCGAGAAAGGTACCCTACCTGCAAAAGCTACTGAAAAGACTGCCTTGAGTGGCAAGAGAAAGGCTGAAGATGAAGCTCCTGAAAACTCGTTGAATGTTCAAAGTGTGGGTAACAGTACTGGGAGGTCTTTCAACTCCCAAGGTCAGAGCAAGAGATCAGGGAACAACAGCAGCAACTACCGCCAGGGTGGCAATGGTCAGAGCAACTACAGGGGTAACCTGCCCTTGTGCAACAGATGTGGGAAGCATCATGCTGGTGCTTGTAGGAAAAATGTGAACTGTGAAAGGTGTGGCAAGGGAGGCCACGAAGCAAAAGACTGTTGGGCGACTTTGCCCGAGCAACAAAATCGCCCCAGAAGAAACAACAACTATGGGAACAATCGTGGTAATGGAAACAATGGTCAGAACCAGAACAACAACAATGGGGGAGCACGTGGCTGCTTTGAGTGTGGTGCTCAAGGTCACATCAAAAGAGACTGCCCTCAGTTAAGAAGACAAGGTAATGGTCAATCAGGGAAATAACGGTGGGAATGGTAACGGTGGAGGAAATGGTAATGGGAATGGCAATGGTAATGGTGGAAACGGGAATGGTGGAAATGGTAGAGGCCGAGCTTTCGTCATGGGCCAAGGTGAAGCTCGCAATGATGCCAACGTGATCAACGGTAAATTTATTTTGAACGGTTTCTTTGCTACTGTTTTATTTGATTCTGGTGCTGAGAAAAGCTTTATTTCCACTAAATTTGCTAGAATAATTAATGCTAAACCGATTGCCCTAGACGCTAAATATGTGGTAGAACTAGCAAATGGTAAACTTCATGATACTACCCAGATAGTTAAGGATTGTAAGCTAGAACTAGCGGGCCATACCTTAGGAATCGACCTTATGCCTTTCCCAATTGGTAGTTTCGACATTATAGTAGGAATGGATTGGTTATCCGAGAATCGGGCTGAAATTTTATGTAAGGAAAAAGTGGTTCGTATTCCACTCGAGGACGGCAAAGAATTAACGGTTCAAGGTGAAAAAGGTGGAGTAGTAACTGGTATTATCTCGTTTCTCAAAGCTCAGAAATGCCTCCGTAAGGGTCACTTCGCGATTCTTGCAAACGTCACTGACACGACACATCCCGAGCGCAAAATTGATGACTACCCGATAGTTCGCGACTTCCAAGACGTATTTCCTGAAGATCTGCCTGGTTTGCCTCCGTTTCGACAAGTTGAGTTTGGGATTGATTTAGCTCCAGGTGCCGCTCCGATCGCACGCGCACCTTACCGATTGGCTGTAAGTGAACTCAACGAACTCTCCTCACAACTGCAAGAGCTACTCGACAAGGGGTTTATTCGTCCAAGTTCGTCTCCATGGGGAGCTCCGGTACTGTTTGTTAAGAAGAAGGATGGAACGTTCCGCATGTGCATTGACTACCGAGAGCTTAACAAAGTTACGATCAAGAATCGGTATCCACTTCCTCGCATCGACGATCTCTTCGACCAACTACAGGGTTCAAGCTACTTTTCAAAGATTGATCTACGGTCAGGATATCACCAGCTTCGCGTTCGCGATAAGGATGTACCCAAGACTGCTTTCAGAACTCGGTATGGTCACTACGAGTTCCTGGTTATGCCGTTTGGGCTAACCAATGCACCGGCTGTGTTTATGGATTTGATGAATCGAGTGTGCAAGCCGTACCTCGACAAGTTTGTGATAGTCTTCATCGACGATATTTTGATCTACTCCAAGTCAAAGGAAGAACACGAGGAGCATCTGCGACTTATATTGGAATTGCTCCGCAAGGAACAGCTTTATGCTAAGTTTTCGAAGTGCGACTTCTGGATCCGCGAAGTCCAGTTTCTTGGACACATTGTAAATGAGGAAGGAATCCATGTAGATCCAGCCAAAGTGGAAGCAATAAAGAATTGGTCTACCCCTAGAGCGCCAACAGAGATCCGACAATTTTTAGGACTTGCCGGATATTATCGAAGGTTTATTAAAGGTTTCTCTCAATTGGCTCAACCCTTAACAGCCTTAACGCACAAAGGAGTGCAATACAGATGGGGTGAGAAGGAAGAGCGCGCGTTCCAAACGCTCAAGGATATGTTATGTTCGGCTCCAATTCTTGCGTTACCCGATGGAGTTGACGACTTTGTGGTTTACTGCGATGCATCGATTCAAGGACTCGGTTGCGTGTTGATGCAACGAGATAAAGTAATTGCCTATGGGTCCAGGCAACTAAAGGATACTGAAAAGAATTATACAACGCATGATTTGGAAATGGGAGCCGTTGTTCATGCACTTAAGATTTGGAGACATTACCTATATGGAACAAAGTGCACGATATTCACCGATCATAAAAGTTTACAACACATTTTTGATCAGAAAGACCTCAACATGCGACAACGACGGTGGGTCGAGTTACTAAACGATTATGATTTGGCTATTAAGTATCATCCTGGAAAAGCCAACGTGGTGGCCGATGCCCTAAGCAGAAAAGAATACGAAAAGCCTCGTCGGGTACGAGCGCTTCAACTTACAATACATTCAGGATTACCGGATCGAATCCGTGACTGCCAACGAGAAGCTTTGAAAGCAGAGAACTTCGCAGCTGAAGCACTACGTGGTGTAGATGGCCATTCTGAAGTTAAGTCCGATGGACTCACATATTACAATGACCGAATCTGGGTTCCAACGTTTGGAAATCTCCGTGAGCTCGTGATGGACGAGGCTCACAAATCAAGGTATTCGGTGCACCCTGGATCGGATAAAATGTATCAGGACTTGAAGAATCTTTATTGGTGGCCGAATATGAAAGCCGACATTGCTCGATATGTGGCTAAGTGTTTAACATGTTCAAGGGTCAAGATTGAATACCAAAAGCCTTCTGGTTTACTACAACAACCAAAGATCCCAGAATGGAAATGGGAGGATATCTCAATGGATTTTGTAACAGGATTACCTCATCGATCAAATCAATCGGATGCGATTTGGGTTATCATCGATCGGTTAACCAAATCTGCACATTTCATTCCGATGAAGGAAAGTGATAATATGGATAAGTTGACAAAGCTGTACATTGACCGAATTGTGAAGCTTCACGGTGTGCCTAAGACTATAATTTCTGATCGAGATCCTCGATTCACTTCCCGGTTATGGCAATCAATGCAGGAAGCATTGGGAACCCGACTAGACATGAGTACAGCTTATCACCCGCAGACCGATGGTCAGACGGAACGAACGATTCAAACCTTAGAAGATATGCTCCGAGCTTGTGTTCTGGATTTTGGAAAGGATTGGGAGACTCACCTTCCACTGGTGGAGTTCTCTTACAACAATAGTTATCATTCAAGTATAGGTGCTGCACCTTTTGAAGCACTGTATGGCAGGAAATGTAGATCGCCCGTGTGTTGGGCTGAAACAGGTGAGAAAGGGCTCACTGGACCGGACGTTATCCACGATATGACCGAACGGATTATTCAAATCAGACAACGGCTAGCTGCAGCGCGTGATCGACAAAAGAGTTACGCCGACAAACGCCGAAAACCTCTGAAGTTCGAGGTGGGTGACAAAGTGTTATTGAAGGTATCTCCTTGGAAGGGAGTGATACGCTTCGGAAAGCGTGGAAAGTTGAATCCTCGCTACATCGGTCCGTTTGAAATTATTGGGGAAGTAGGCCCGGTGGCCTATCGATTGCAACTCCCTGCTGAACTCGATGGAGTTCACAACGTGTTTCACGTTTCCAACTTAAAGAAATGTCTGGCTGAAGACATCGAAATAATTCCTTTGGAGGAATTGGAAATTGACGAACATCTGAGATTTATTGAGCAACCAGTAGAAATCATGGGACGCGAGGAGAAAGCCCTCAAACGTAGCAAGATTCCGATCGTCAAGGTGCGATGGAACTCAAGACGTGGACCTGAATATACTTGGGAACGTGAGGATCAGATGAAGAAAAAGTATCCTCACCTGTTCGAACAAACGTCCACGGAAACTCATGGTATGATTTAATTTTGGGGACCAAAATTCCTTAACGGGAGGAGGATGTGACAACCCTAAAACTTTTTGCTTTCTTTCCCCAGCGACGATAGCAACGACGACAGCTGATGCTGCGAACGCAACGACGCAAGAATAATTTTCGGGACGAAAATTCCAATTCCAGGGGAATGATGTGACACCCGAGAATTTCAAGGTTAACTTCCGTTAGACAAACCCGTTAGTTACGTTATAAGTAGCTAATGCATAACTAGGCCGAATACGTCCACGACCTTTGGTTGATCACCGAACCGCCCATATGTGTTATGTGTTCATCATTGATTGTCTTTATGTGCAATGTGATTTAAATACATGACTTATTATTGAGAATAGCATGATTAATTGTAAATACTTGATTATGTGAAAATTGCCTAAATTTGGTAGTCAGCGAAACTACCGAGCGAAACTACAGATTCGCCCGGTAGCAGGCTAGACTGATCAATGTACCCGAGATCAGAGCCAGTTTCGCCAGCCAGCGAAACTGCCAGCGAAACTAGCCCCTGATATAAATAAACATAATGAACCCTAGTAGCCTCATTTGCTCAAACACACAACAAACACACACACACTCTCTGAGATTTCTGGACCAGCCGAGAATACCATCAAGAGACCAAGATCTCAGCCTCTAGACCATCATCTCTTCTCCTCTATCGATTCTAGGATCAACCGTGAGTCCCAAAATCTATGCTTTATGTGTTTTATATATGTTTTCTTCTCAAAGCATGCTCAAATCCTTATGTAACTGCTTGATCTGCTAGTATGTTGTTTAGGAATGCTAGATCTGTACTAAAGTTGTTAACTTTACGAATGAAATCCATCCATGTTAGAGATTTGTGCATGATAGCTCATTTTAGGGTTTTGAACCTATTTTAGAGATTTGATGATCAAAATGCATGTTAAACTCGTTAAAGTTGCTTGATTTATGTTGGTAAATGCCTATGGATGCTAGATAATGAATTGCATGTATGATCAGAAGCTGTTAGGTTGATTTTTAGGCAAATCCGTATGTTTTTCACGACTAGCGAAACTGTTGTTCTCTGGGCGAAACTAAGTAGCGAAATTATATCTCCTTCCAGCGACACTGACCAGCGAAACTATAGTGTCGCCGGGAAACCTGACCAGACCAGCTCGAGCGAACCTGCCGAGCGAAACACCCGAACGAAAGTTCAAACCAGTTTCCCTGCGAAACTAGGCTAGCGAAACTGCGTCAGCAGTTTCGGGCGAAACTAGCCTAGCGAAACTGTGTCACCGGGCACTGCCTAGCGAAAGTGCTGCCCGTGCACCCAGCGAAATTGCCTAGCGAAACTATGCTAGCGAAACTAAGACCTGACCTAAAAACCAAACTTGTGAAATTGTTTAAGTGTTATGCCATGACTTGCATGATTTTGCCATGATGATATATGTTTGATATCTGATTCAAATGAACCCTTGTTTATGATCAACCATTGGTGTCGTGTGTCGGTATGTCGAGTCATAGTTGCAACGTGCTATGTTATGGGCCATAGTGACGTTAAGTAAAGGTTAGACACGAAACTAATACTTAAGACCTAAACGTGTTCTAGGTCTTCATTAAACAACAATACTTGGATTACTAGAAGTGTAGCAGTGCAACCAAAGGTGAGTGTCACTAACCCGCTTAACGTGAGTCCGTTGGGCCACACCGAATAACTTAACGAAAACAATGCTGACAGACTCGAGAGTGCTAGGCACCTCACTGATAAACATGAGAACACGGGATGCTTGGCACCCACTTGATAAACTGAAGTGTTTTATGGGAACACTTGTGAATTCTGAATAAACGATTTCTGAAACGAAAACTGTTTTAATATGGCTAGTGTAGGTTAAAGTCTAAACCATATGATATCACATGTTTTCTAAGGATGCCTTATAACTTAAAAGTCCTCAACTTAATTGTGCCATTAATTTGTGAAAGCGAGGGGATGTTGGGTAGATCTACTGGAGTTTGACAAACTCCGCCCCGTGGCACGGGGAGTGCACGGAGGTACAATATCAGCCTATTTGCCCGTGGTCCCGAGAGGACACGGGGGAGGCAGAAAACGCGATGGCTTGGCCCGCACCGTACGGGATGGCTCGGCCCCCACAAAATAAGTCAGCTTTGGTACAAACTTCCTTAGAGCATGGAACAACGGATTAGCTACCCGCGATATCGGTTGAGTCCTTTAACTTTACGGAACTAGTACATACCCGATGACGTGGTCACGGACAAAACATTTATAAACTGAGAATTAATTACGAGCATTGCTTTTCACAAAATAAACATTTTGTAAGTACATTTTGATACGAACAATGATTATGAGACCGGGCCAATGCATGACAAGCCCACTGTGAACTCACCAACCGTTAGGTTGACACTTGCGTGGTTTAAACTTTTGCAGATCGCTAAGGAGTATCCGGAGCGGGTTGGCATGGCACTTGAAGATCCTTGTTTTGATTTAAACTAAATTGGGAATTTGAAACAATGTTTATGTAAAGCACGTGGTTAGTGCTAAGACAATATTTTATTCCGCTGCGTTGTGTATAAAACTTTGATTTATAATTTGTGTTTGAACTAACCCTGATTCGTTTAGTATTTGTAACTGTGGTTGTGGATCCTGGTCTTGTCGCGCCCCTTAACGGTATAAACTCCGTTAGTGGTATTTTGGGGGTGTGACAGCCATCTTAGCCGAATTCGTGATAGGCGCCATGTTAATGGCGCTGGTGAAGGTTGAGGGTATTTAAAATTTCGACCGTTCAACGGTCAATTCCTTTTTTTTTTTTTTTTTACCTAATTTAAACACTATAAATTAAACCTCTCCATCCAATTTTTATACACACTCTTCTACCCATCTCTCCATTTTTATAAAATTATCTCTACCTACAATCAAAATGTTTCCCCGTGGTGGATCTTCGTCAAACCCACGCTTCCAAGCCCCGCGACGAGCAAACGATCCCGAGCAACAACCGCGTGACGATGGTTTGTTCGCGTATGTTGCGAACATGCCGCCCCCGCCACAATCCTTCCCATCTTTCCCTTACCAAAACTTCGGCTTCAACTCGTACTCGCAACAAAACTACGCACCATTTCAAACGGGCCAAGGTTATCCACCGTTTCAAAATTTTCCATCTCCATCACCTTCTCCTTCTCCTACCCCATCTTCCCGCCCGTCTTCACAAGAACCCATTCCGGTTTCCCCGGACGAACCCGAGGCGGTTCCGAAGACGCAAGAGGAGGCGGCGCCGGTTGGACCGAGAAAACGACGATCTCACAAAAAAAAAAGACGCCGGGGAACCGAGACAACGAAAAGTTGTTCAACATTGGACCGAGGCCGAGGAAATCGCACTAGCTCGAGCGTGGCTTGACACGTCGGAGGATCCTATTCACGGTCAATATTACTTCTTTAATTTTTTTATAAATATGTTTTATTTATATTTTATAATAATACTTTTATTATTTTTTTTAGAAATAATTTTTAATAACTTTATATTTTTTGTGTAAACGTAGGTAATAGTCAAGACCTTGTGACTTTTTGGTCGCAAATTCGTCAAAAGTTTTTCTCTCAAATGAAACAGGAACCGTACCGACCGAACGATTCGTTCTCGGGAAAGTGGACGGAGATGAACAAAAGGATGAAAGCTTTTTCCACCGTATACGGTCGGATTAAAAGTGCTCGACCGAGCGGTGCGGACGACCAAGACATCATCATAGCGGCATTGGCGGAATATCGCGCGACCGGGCCGGCGTTTAATAACCTCAAGGCTTGGCAAGTGGTTCGAGATGCACCAAAGTGGTTGAATCAATCGGACCTCTCAAGGCCGACAAGACGACCAAGTAAAAAATCTAAAACGTCGTCTTCCGCCGCCGCCACCGACTCCCCTAATTTGTCCGACGCACGAGCATTTGATTTGAACGACGTGAACGACTACGACGAAGATGTCGAAGTCGAGCGGCCTAGGCCGATGGGTAGGGATAAGGCAAAGGTAAATGCGAAGGGGAAACGAGCGACCTCCTCATCGACAAGTCAAGCACCATCCTCCGACTACTCCGTTCGACATGAAGAAATGCGCGAACGTTTTGATGATTTCTTGACACTTAAGAGAGAACAAATCAATGCCGTTAAAGCTCGGAAAAAAGAAAAGGCGTTGGAGAGGCTCATGCAACCGCTACCCGAAGAAGAACCCGCTCGTAGCCTCGCGTTGCAAATTCGAGCGGATATCATGAAAGAATATGGCCTTTAGATGTTTGTTTTTTTTAATTGTCATGTTTTTTTTAAGAATGTAGGTTTGTTTTTTTTAATTTCCATGTTTGTTTTTTTTTTAGAATGTTGTAAGTTTGTTTTTTTAAAAAAAATCTTCTAGTTTTATGTATTGTTTTTTTTTTAATTTTAGTTTTTAATATGTTTAATACTAAATTAAATAAAAAATGATTAAATAAATAGTTAGGTAATGATTGGTAGGGGGGTTATACATGGAGCCCCACTACATCACTTTTGCCATGGAGCCCCTCATGCTGACGTGGACGCCACATGGCGCATAACGCCCACAAGGGGCTCCATCCACTACACTTAGCCTAATTATACACAGAAAAACTTTAAGGTCATAGATCTTTATTTAATTAAAAATCTAATGGTTGTGATTCTTTCTTCATCTTTTTACCACAAGAAATTTTTTCACAATAACCCCTTTAATGAATGTATTTATAAAGCGAACTTATGTGAACTGAGCCGAATAGTGTTAAAGTTGGCCCAGTTGAAAACATTAAATTTCAAATACAACTTTTAATAGCCCCCTCGGCCCTTGAAGTCCATCAATAAGCCGCTGAGCCCAATAGTGTTAAAGTTTGGCCACAACAATTTTATCTAGAGGTGCAAATTCCAAACCGGTTTGGGCTCTCAAACCGGTTTTTAAACCGGTCAAAACCGGTTTTGACCAACCCGGTTCCCAAACCGGTCAAACCGAACCGGTTTCTATCGGTTAGGGGTTTTTGTGAAGAAACCGGTTTTCAAACCGGTTTGGCCCAAACCGGTTTGAAACCGGTTTCTTCACATCACTTTTAAGCAACTTTTCTAGCCGTTTCTAGTCGATTTGAGCCTAAAAATTGGTATATATACCCCCTTTATGTGTTATAAACATTACCACACTTCCCAATCTCTAAAAAAACTCTTAAATTTACAATAATGTTTAAATATCGGTTAAAATAATTTGTATTTTCTTTCAAATTAGGTACTTTTGCAATCGTTTAGGTGTGAACTTATTCTCTTTTGTAATGTTTTATGTTTTTTTTTCAATAAAAAGTATGTTTTTTTAGTTTTTATAAAGTTTAAAAAATATATATATATATATACAAAACCGGTTCAAACCGGTTTGAGATCCCAAACCGGTTCGGTTTGAAACCGAAACCGGTTTCATCGGTTTCCAGTATTCGTGCTTCAAACCGGTTTGAGAACCGAACCGATTTTGACCAAAACCGATTTTGGTCAAAACCGGTTTGAGAACCGAACCGGTTTGGGTTTCAAACCGGTTTTTGCACCTCTAATTTTATCATTCTTTTGATTGAAAAATATCTTAATAAAGTTTACATCGAGATAGAAGGCAATCAAATAATAACCGGGCCACTAGCTCTTTTTTATAGCAAAACTAAGATCTTTAGGCCATAATATTACTATGTATGACACACTGAACTCTGCTAAGTAACTTCACGGCCTCAAATGCAAGAACTAATAGTATCAAATGCAAATAGTATAAACAAGTGTCGGTTGTCAAGGCACACTTTCTCGTGCTTATTCACTCTACATGAAACAACTTTTAAAGCAGCTTGACCGATTAAGTAAAGATAGGTAGGGAGAATATCATTTGAGAACCAATTGGGTTTGAGAACTAAAAAAAACTATTCTAAGCCACTAGTTTATATATTTGAAAAAACCCTCCATGAATTATAGTGGTCCCACCTGAAATTAATGGTTGAGATTTGGTTCTCAAAAATTCTCAAAACAAAAAGTTCTCATTTAAACCTAACCCAAGTATAGGTAATTGATAATTGTCTTGACCATATATAATGAGAAAACCAAAAAGAGGATCACTTTTAAGTGTGCATCTCGACATCAAGAAAAAAGAAAACCCAATTGGATGTGTAAAGGGAAATCAACTCTTGATAAGGAGACCTCTGTATGTTATGACAAGAAATTGAAACATTATACCTATATAAAGTTTGGGTTGTTTATATATTTGCCATTGGAAGTTTTTTACGATTTTATTATTGGATAAAGTTTTACTTATTTATAATTTCGTCATTTCAGTTATTTTTCCCTCTTAGTGACGAATCCAGAAATGATTGTTAGTGGTGACGTCAAACGGGTCGGATCAAAAAGTTTTGATATTTAAATTGAGAGCCTTAGACTCTTTCGTGGTGGTTACCCGAAATTGAGCCTCAAACGGGTCGGGTTTCCGTTTACAAGATCTCCGAGATAGGAATAAACGTAAAATAACACCGCTGCTATTGAAATCAAGTCGAAATACCTTTCTCCATTCAGTCAGTTCTACAAAACCTCCTTTGTCCAGGATTTCACCCAACTCTCTCTTTTATTCTTCTTCAAATCAACATCACATTCATCGATGATCATCAAAGAAACCAGCTGATGCTCGCAACGAATCAGTTGTCGATGACGATGCCTATGATGTCGGAAGAAGGTAGAAGCAGTGGGTTTTCAGAATTGAAGGGGTACTGCTTACAACTGCTACAACATATCAGAAACCCTAACAGCACAGCCACCACTGCCGCAATCGCTCATCTTCTTCAATTTATCACGCGCTCTTCTCCTCATGCTCTTCAACCTTTCTTCGAGTACGTTGGTTTGGTTTCTGTTTTCGAATTCACCTCTTTATTTCATGTTCTTTCCCGATCACCACAAAACTTTAATTGTCGTATGAAACTTGGGTCAATTTTGCATTTCTTTACTGATAACTGACCAAAAAAATGAAAATTTTCGTGCAATTTGAGATAACTAGTTTCAGCAGGATGTTATTCTTGATAGTTTTAGTCTATAAGCCATATTCGTAAATCATAATTGCCAGGATTGGTACATATTATTTGTTCATTGCCTTTTGAATTAAAGTTAGAGATTTTCAGGGGTATGTAACTAAGTATAGATGTGGTCTTTGCTGGGCTTCGTATTTTGGCTTGCTTGTCCTTCACTTAGGTTGCCTTTGCCCTTTAGCCGTGGGTGCATGTGGTTGCTACTTTCCCGGTCCGTCTTTAGTCGTAGGTGAGCCTTTAGTCTTAGCCACGTTAGCCTTAGGGATAGGTGTGCTTTTAGTTACTCTAGCCTTAGAGATTATTATGGCTTCATGTTATTTTATCTTACGCTATTTATAAGTTCTAGTATGAGTGCTTGTTACACTTCTTGTATATGTTTCGTATTTTGTTTTCCTAAAAAAGGCGGGTTTAATGAGTTGGGTCTCTCTAGGAGCAACGCCTTTATCCCATGGGATAGAGGTAAGGCTTGTCCTCGTCTCGCCCTTCTAATATCCTACTATTTGAGTGAGATTATCGGTGAATGGTGAGTATGTGTGTTTGTTTTGTCTTTGAATTATGTTTCATAATTTGAGCAATGTCTAGGACTTCTAACTTGTAATTGGAGTAAGCAGAGGTACTATTTATCTATACTCGAGACCAATAATAGGGTAACATGCATTTGTTATAATCATTCTTCTAGTACGTACCATGTCAAATAGAATCTTCAACAGTTAAAACATCTTTTTTAGCATATGCCTATTGTAAACTTAGTTATGCAGACATTACTGCACCTTCATTGATTTGAGGTATAATTGGTGTTATAACTTGTAAGTGCCTATAAGCCTAGTTATTATTCACTCCATGTTATAATCATATGATTATAGGTGCAAAACTATTGAGCTGAGAACCGAGGCTGATAGAGACTGATTAGGGAGACTTAAGCTAGGGAGGTTAAAATGGCGGAACATGTGAAAGTATACATTATTTTTTTTAATCATATTGGTATTAATTAGTATTAGATTAGTCTTAGTGATCCTGGCTTAGTGAGTCCTTTCTTCAATGTCGAACTGTTGGGTACCTCGATAGAATGTGCCTAGCTACCCAAGCCTATTAGCCACTTAGATAAATAAGGAATATAAAAAGAAAGCTCTTAACTAGAAAAAATAGTTATATATGTGGTGGTCGACACATGTAGTGGCCCTATTAGAAAGACGTATTATGTACCTAGAGGCGGCTTAATCCTTCAAATTGGTCCACAAAATTGATATGGTTTTATAAGATTAGTAAAGTAAGTTCAAATAGAAAGACCAAAGACCATATCACATGGTTGAAAGTCAAAGAGGTGGTGGGTAGTTTGATAAAGATCCGGCTTATTGGCAGTAAGGTGTACTTAAGAGCAGAACACTTTCCTTGTCTTCAATCCACATTCTATTGCTAGTTAACAGAAGAAAATCTAAGCTAAACTTACTGGGAAATTGCGATTTTCCTTTCTCATCTTAAAACCGAAGACCTCTGTATATAGAGGATAATCCATGAACAGTTACATAACCACCCACTAATACAACTGCTATGATGCTACCCACTACCACATAAAACTGCAAGATACTCTAATCTCAATTTTCTTTTTACTCTTAACATGCCCCCTCAAGTGAAATATAAAATTTTCTTTATATTCTTAACCTTGATTTTAAAAATGCGTGCATCAAGAACGCATAATGCATGATGCGGTGATGAGATCGCATCGCGGCAGTAGATGCCGGCTGATCAGTATTGGAATCTCAATAGTGACATTTAGCTTGTAAAAACTTGTCTCGTAATCTGATTCGTGAAGCTCATGGTGCAAATTAAAATCCAATTGCATTGCTGTTACCTTTGCTGCTGCCTCTGCTTCCAGCTGTTCCACCAGTGGGCACAGATTCTCACCCAACATCGTTATTTTCTCCGTTTGAAGAACACTTGCAAGTGCAGAAGCTAAAGCACCATTGGGAATTGGCTGTGAGATTCTAGTAGTATCACATAACTGCATGGCTTTCCTAATATCATATGGAACAGAACCTGTTGAAAGTTGAAGCATCACCAACACTACGACCAGGGGGTAACAATTCGATCACTTGGCAGCCTCTGCTGCATAAGGGGAATCGGTGGTTGTTGATTCTGCTGCCCATCTCTCGTCAACATGAGAAGCCATGAATCATGATAGACTTTTGGTCCTACCAGATTTTCTAGCTTTACATCGTCCTTCTTCGCTGTTGCTGGCAAATGATAGACTTTTGGTCACTACCAAATAAAACACTGTTGCCATGATAGACTTTTAGTCACTACCAAATAAAAGTGGCTGTGGTATCTTCTCTCTGATTAAATGGGAGGTGAGATATTGTGGTGATTGGACATTTGGGCGCTTATTGTCCTTGTTTTCCATGCGATTTTCATCATTTCGCTGCTTTTGTTTCTTCATTTATTCATCCTTTACTTTTTTCTGTCTTCATTTCTTTTACATTTCATTCTTTGTCTTCGTTCCTCTTCCAGATTTTCTTATCCCTCTACATTTTCATATTTGCTGCAGTTTTGCTCCGGTTTTTTAAACTCCTGCGTTATCGCAGATCGCGGTAGCAACCTTTGTTCTAGTTTTCAAAATTCAGGTTCGGTGTGGGATTTGTAATTTGGATTAAGCTGCAGATTTATTTGCCCAACTCTGAACCAGGAAAAAGTTAAAACTAACATAATCTAAGGGAGAAAGTATAAAAATCTGGAAACTGTATTTTTTCCCTTCTCAACTTAAAACCAAAGACACAACCTCTCTCTATATATAGAGGATAAGACATGAATAGATACATAACCACCCAGTACCCACTAATACGAGTGCTACCACAACTACATAAAATTGCTGGATACTCTAATATCAATTTCCTTTTTACTCTTAACAATAACATCTTATTTTAGTTCCATCTAATCTGAACTTTTGATTTAATTCCCGTTCTTTGAAAAACAATTCTAAAGAAACATTGACATGCAATTTCTGTTAACTTTTCAGCTATAGTTTGTTTCCCTTGCTGCTTCTGCTAGAAGCTGCAGTGGACTGTAGATCTCCACCAAAGGAGCAGATGAAAGAAAATACCCCTAAAATAAGTGATGCTGTGGCAGAAGATGTGATTCAGTGTTTGGAGGAGCTTTTAATGAGGTGCCATGTAGGATCTGTGGACCAGGTACATGAATTAATCTCTTTGTTTTATTTTCTTTCTATTAAAATGAAAAATCAGTATTTTTCTTATTGTTTAAAAAACTGCAGATGGTTGTAATACTGAAAAAATTGACTAATGCGGCATTGCTATCTCCATCTGAAGCATCAGAGGAGTTTCGGGAAGGAATTATCAGGTGCTTTAAGGCATTGATTAACGGTTTATGTTCATGCTCCGACATATCCTGCACATGCAACCAAATTAATGGTCCACCTATGCTTCTGGACCAAGAATATTCAAAATCATTCCTTACTGTATCTCAAGTACATGAACTAAACTCTGAGGAATGTTTAATTGCATTCCTTAGATCTCAATCTGCAACTGTTACTGTTGGACACTGGTTATCACTTCTACTAAAAGTATGTGTTCTGCAAACCTAATAATTTTTCCTTACTCTGATATATAAAGATGAATCTCTTATAAGGATTTGAATTTTTTCTTGTTTGCCTAGGCTGCAGATGTTGAGGCAGGGCGCGGACATACAGGCAGTTCAAGGCTTCGTGTTGAAGCTTTCATGACTCTTCGCGTGCTTGTTGCTAAAGTAAGCTATAAGCAAACAGAAGATTGTATATCTATTAAAATAATTAACAGCTCATCTTATATATTTTATATGTATATATTGTTGCAGGTTGGTACAGCAGATCAACTAGCTTTCTTTTTACCTGGTGTTGTCAGTCAAATTGGAAAAGTTTTACGTGTGTCAAAAACAATGATTAGTGGGGCTGCTGGAAGTATGGAAGCTTTGGACCAAGCACTTAGAGGTTTGACCGAGTTTCTCATGATAGTTTTTCAAGACGAGGCTAATTTATCCAGTCTTGATGACAGTGAAATTAATTTAAACATTGAGAAATCTCCGTTATCATTTCTGGAGGAGCTTCGGCGGTTACCTGGCAAAAAGCAAGATCAGGTGGAAAAAGTAGCAACAAAGCCAACCCAAAAGTTCTCACAATCTGAGGTTAAAAAATCTTTGCATGTTGACCGTACAAGAGATTGGATTGCAACAGCTTCTTCGCATGTAAATAAAATTTTGTCAGCAGTTTTTCCACATGTAAGTGCAGACAGCTATTTGATACATATATTTATAGTTACCATGATTTTATATTCTGAAACTTTTGAAATTTGTATTTTTTTTTTAGCTCTGTGTTCATCCAGCAAAGAGGGTGAGAAAGGGGACCATGGCTGCTATACAGGGACTCTTGTCAACATGTAGTCGTACATTGCAAGGCAGCAGACTTATGCTTCTAGTAAGTTCAATATTTAGTTCTTAAAAAGATTTCTCTTCTACCGTTACTTTATGCTGATTTTAAGTCGATTTAAAATTTCAGGAATGTTTATGTGCTTTAGTTTCTGATGATAATGAAGAGGTGTCAGAACCGGCTCAAATGTTTCTTGAAAATTTGTTATCCTGTGGTAATCATCAAGTAGAGCATGATTTCGCTGATATATTTAAAAGGTCTTATTAATATATATATATACTTTTTCCAGAGCTCCATTCTTTAGCTGTTTAATATATTTATAATTTTGTATCTAACGGATTTTGAATGACATAACAGGGTCTTTGAAAAGCTCCCAGAAGTGGTAGTTGGAGGGGAAGAGTCACTTGCACATTCTCAAAAGTTATTAGTGTTAATTTATTACTCTGGTCCCCAACTCGTTAGAGATCATCTCCTACATTCTCCAGTATGTTCACTTCTATGTGTCTCCAGTTTGACCTTTGAACTTTGACTAATGAGTTAATATCTAATATACAGGTGGCAGCTGCTCAATTCTTTGATACTCTTACCCTTTGTTTGAGCCAGAATTCATTATTTCCTGGTTCATTAGACAAGCTGCTTTTAGAGAAGCCATCTTCTGTTGGGTACTTGCGTTCTATAACGGAAATGAAAGCTACCACTTTTTTTGAAAACGACAAAAAGACTGCTGTTGAGTCTAATGCTTATGAAAATTCAAGTTCATTTAAAATCCAAAACGAATATGATCTTCCACGTATGCCACCTTGGTTTTCTTCTCACAACCAGAAACTTTATAATGCACTTGCAGGGATCATTAGACTCGTTAGCCTCTCTCTTATTGCAGGTCATCTAAACTCTTTAAATTCACATTCTTTGCATATTATGTTTTCAAAATCTAAAAATTTAACTTTAGCAGGTTCTCAAAGTGATGGAAATTTGTCAATTATTAAAGATATTCCATTGAGCTACATGCGGAAATTGATTGGTGATATCCGAAATATGGAATACACAAAAGAAAGCTGGCAGAGTTGGTATAACAGGACTAATTCAGGGAAGCTTGTAAGACAAGCTAGCACTTCTGCATGCCTATTAAACGAAATGATATTTGGTCTATCAGATCAAGCTATTGATGATTTAAAAACAAGATTTCATAATAGAATGTCTATCTGGCATGTTTCTCTGAATAAGGATGTAAGAATTCAGTTAATTGATTGCATTGGGAGTATCTTGCATGAGTATTTATCTCCTGAAGTCTGGAATCTTCCATTAGAGCAATCCAATGTTGGATCTGAAGATGTTACAATGCACTTTTTTCAGGATAATGCAATGCTGCATCAGGTAATTAGTTACACTTATTTCATCTTCAGTATGATTCATTCTTCTTACATTTATTAAATCTGAAATTGTATTATATGTAACAGGTTATGATTGATGGGATAGGCATATTTAATCTATGTCTCAAGAGTGATTTTATTTTAAGTGGGTTTCTTCATTCGTCTCTTTACGTGTTACTCGAGAATCTTATTTGTTCAAATTTTCAAGTCAGACATGCGTCAGATGCTGTCTTACATGTCATTTCAGCTACATCTGGCTATCCAACGGTAAGTTAACAGCATCAATTTAAATCAATTAAATGTCTTAAAACTGTAACTATTTCTCACAAAACTTTACACACTTTACAGGTTGGCCACTTGGTTTTGGCAAATTCGGACTATGTAATCGATTCGATATGTCGACAGCTTCGCTATCTGGATCTCAATCCTCATGTTCCAAGCGTTCTTGCTGCCATTCTTTCATACATAGGCGTAGCCCACAAAATACTACCACTGATGGAGGAACCGGTATGTTTTACCCCTCATTTTGTGTGTTTAGAACTAAGAATTTAAACCTAACACTTTAAGTTGTACTTAACAAGATAATCTTGCACAGATGCGTTCTATTTCACAAGAACTTGAGATTCTTGGCAGGCATCAGCACCCTGAGCTAACCATTTCTTTCTTGAGGGTAAGTGTATTTATTCTGTTAATATTACCATAAGTTTAGTCTTTTAATGACCTCTTTTTTTTATATATATATAAAATTATTTATGTCACTTAGGCAGTTGCAGAAATTGCAAAGGCTTCAAAGCTTGAAGCATGTTCATTGCCTTCTCAAGCAGAGTCATACCATAAGCAAGTGAAGTCTGAACTATCATGTTTTGAGAATGTTGCTCTCTCTAATCCTGAAGAAATTGGTGAACATTCTAAGGGATTTTAACAAGCATAAGGAGCAATTAGAGGCTATATATTTTAAATTAAAAGAATCCAAGAGTTACAGAAGAACTGTTGGATCTCTTTCCACTTCATGTATTACTGCTGCAACTCCTTTACTTAGTTCATTGAAGCAAACATCATGTTTGGTAGCCTTGGAGATAATTCAGGTTAATTTTTGGGAGAATTATTTTCATGTTTATGTGTATATATTGAGATTTAAGGAATTTAACTTCTTAATATATATACATGCATATAAATTTCAGGATGGAATTGTAGCACTTGCCAAAGTGGAAGAATCGTACAAACATGAGACAGGAACAAGGGAAATTCTTACACAAGCTTTCCAATCATATTCATTTCATGATCTTGCAGATACTCTTGATGCAGAAAATGATGGAACTGAAGAAAATCGGTTACTTCCAGCCATGAATAAAATTTGGCCCTTTATGATTGCTTGTATCCGAAATGGGAATCCATTGGTAAGTTACTGAAATTTTGGGGATGGAAAAATAGGCTGATCATGGGATTTGGGTAACGGGTGAAACTGGGTTCAGATAGAAGTGTGGTGAATTGGGTTGAACTGAATCACCTTCTGTCCATGATTATTAATATTCTTTTAGAAATGTTTAATGTGTCAAATATCATCACCAGATTTAGTATTATTTCACCAATTGTTCAGTTTCTGAATAAAATAAAGTACACTTTAAGCGAATTTCGACCAATTCGACCCCTTTCACCATTAGAGATAAATCATAATCCTAATTGACCCATTTATCACTAAGTGGGTCGAAATTGCCACCGTTAGTATGAGAAATTAACTTGGATATTTATATATAACAGACAACAAGGCGGTGTGCTAGTGTGATCAGTCGAGCAGTACAAATCTGCGGGGGAGATTTCTTTTCCCGCCGTTTCCATACAGACGGCCCCCACTTGTGGAACCTTTTAAGCACATCCCCATTTCAGAAAAAGCCAATGAATTTGAAAGAAAGAAGAGTCTTACAGCTTCCATACCGAACCAGCTCAGTATCTTCAGAAGATCCAAGGGCTGAGATTTCAGACCTGAAAGTCCAGGTGGCGGTGCTGGAGATGATAGCGGAGATATCCGGGAACAAAAACAGTGCTTCAGCTTTTGAAAGTGTTATTAAGAAGGTGAGTGGGATGGTTGTAGGGATTGCATGCAGTGGTGTTGTTGGGCTTAGAGATGCATCTGTGAACGCCCTTAGAGGCCTTTCCACCATTGATTCTGATCTTATCTGGCTGCTTCTTGCTGATGTTTATTACTCTAAAAAGAGGGAACATATTTCACCACCACCAGTTGCAGATTTACCACAGGTTTATCAACTTTTACCACCTCCTTCATCTTCAAAATCATATCTTTATGTTCAATATGGCGGGAAGAGCTTTGGTTTTGACATTGATTTTACTGCTGTAGAATATGTTTTCAAGAAATTGTATGATTAGTTTCAGATGAATGGGGTTTTTGATGTTAATTTGCTTATATAAATAATGCTTAGTAATTAAAATATCATAAATTTTGGACCGTCTATGTGGCTGTTTGTTTGGCCTCACTTTTCACTTTTATCACCATAACATACCCAAATCATTACGGATAACTCCCAAAGTTTTAATATTGTTTTGTTACTATGAAAGTTTCTATAAATGCTAAAATCAGAATACTACGGACTTTGATTACTATTTAATCAATGTTTTATTAAATTTCACCTGAAGTATAAACCTATAATAATCTAAAGTGTTAATTGATATCATGATGCGTAGTAATATCTTTCACGCATCAATATTTAAATAGGCAGAATTAAAATTATAATAGATTTAATGAATGTAAGTTACCGTTCAAGATTTTTTTTTCTTCATATTGAAACAACTCAATAAGACGGTGTCGTACAAACCTTGAGCATTGCTTGTTGCGTATAGTGTATCATTTAATTTTGTTAGGCATCAAAATCTTAAAATATAAATATAATTTATTTTCATTAAATTTAAACTAATGACGTGCGAGTGTTAAAGATATAAATGACAAGGATTTCATTTAGTTAAAAAGTATGAGAAACTACACCCACTCTCTTAAATTATATAGAAGTAACATGGTTGGTCTCTGAATGATAGAGATTTAACTTTTCTTTAAGTGGTTTAGGATAGCTTAATGGTAAACGGTGTGTTTTTTACCAAATTTTTTTTAGGTTCAAATCCTAAGAACTATGTATAAATGTAAAATGTGGTGATTTTATCATAGAAAATTTTGGTTCAAATCCTATTAAAACACTTACTAATTTACTATCAATGATCAGTAAAAAGAAAAGTAAATAACTCTTATGTCCAAAGGATTTTTGAAGGACAAGACTCTTCAAGTCCCTAACCGGCCAAACAAGAAAAAAATATATATAAAGTAAATAATTCTTACTTTGATTTATTAGAAAAAGCTTAAAACTGATTATCAATGATAATAAATTTAACACCATAACTTGATTTATAACATAACCTTAACTTAAGCATCAAGATATTCCAAAGTCCAAACTATTTATATTAGAATTAGAAAACTAAACCCAATTTAACCAACTTGTCCACTTAACTCTTCCAGCTTTACCGATTATAAATTAATGTCAAAAAATCATACGGAGACTAGATAATTCGAAGATGACCAACTAGGATTTGTCCTGGTGGTATTGATAATAATGCGAGACTAGTTGACTGAGAGGTTACCGGTTCGATTCTTGGGCCCACAGGTTTACCACTCGGCCGTTCGCGTGATGAATTTTTTCTGAATGGGTTTGACTGATGGCCTGAGTTACCTGTATAGACTATGCTTGCAGCGTCTTGTTGGTAACACCGTTATACCAAATGTTTACCCCTAAATGACCTGATTGAAGTTTAATGTCTTTCAAAAAGAAATTAATGTTGTTTAATTTTGTACACCCTCTCCCCTTCACAAGAAACATTGCGTGTTTGGCTTTAATTATCAGAGATATCCCTCCCTCCCCATGACACCAAACATTTATCACTAGAGCACAAATATAGAAAGATGACATACCTCTTTAATTATATTTATTTAATGCACACCTCACCCACCATCCATGCATTTGGTCACACATTTATTGCTCCCCCTCCAAACCTCTCTTCAATTCGCATTAAATCCCATATAAATGAACTCACTCTTTATAAACAAACACAACACAACACCCACCATTTCATTTCATTGCATTGCATGCTTTATTATCATCAATCAACCATATATCCCCATCGAACCCATGTCCCTCATCACCCGCGACCTGCTCGCCAATCATTCATCCAACCGATCCAATCCTCCTGACTTAAAGGTGCATATAGCTATCACAATTTCACAACTTTATAGTTATATTTTCATAGATTAATTTCTAACAAAACAAATAAATGTAACATATTATATAATCTCACTCATAGCATAGCTATGAGTGAGGACGGGATATACAGGCTGCTCCGGGTAAGACCTACCCGACATGCAAGTTAGCTAGCTAAATTCTTGATCAATTTCTATGTGTTTGAATTTTTTTTTTTTTAATGTTTAAAAGGGTGCTTTCTCTTGATTTTTTTTTTAATAGTTGGGGACGGATTATCTTGAGAGATGTCGATCGAAAAGCACAAACCGGGCGGCCGATCAAACTGTTTCTAAGCTTCAAGATCTCAGTAGCAACCTCCATTAAAGCTCTTGGATGATGCCAATCTAGAACTTAAACTCGAATCTTTGTCGTCATCCTCACTGCCGCTTTACACTCTTTGTAAGGTTAAGTTTGCTCTGGAAAGAGCCGAAAAAGAACACATTGAAGAAGCGGTCCTTTTCAATGTCGAAATCATTGGAAGAAACAAGTGGTGTGGATGATGAAGCTTATGCTGCTGGATGCCCAAGTTGCTTGCTTTACGTGCTTATTTCTCGGAGCAACCCCAAATGTCCTCGTTGCAACATGGCACTACCTCCGACAAATATGAAAAAACCTCGTATTGATCTTAACATCACCATATGATCACCTAGCTAGCTAGCTCATGATATATCATATATATATATATATACTCGTTAATTAGTCGTCATGTTGGTTTTTTAACTTTGATTTAGTGTATTCAGTGTGTTAAGTTGTATATAATTAGTTTGTGTTTCGGAAAATATAATGAAAGAATAAGGTACAAAATTAATGAATTGATTATTGGAATGTACCACTACAAGATTAGGGTTTTTTTTTTAATTTAAATGAAAAATATAAAAACTAAATATATTAAACATTAAAACTAAATATATTAAACAATAAAACTAATACAAATTGCAAATAAAAAACAACAAAAACCACAAAGACATAGAAAGACATGCGAAAAAAATAAAACTACGGGTTTGGGTTCCTCAACTTCTCGACGATATCGGCTTTTTCTCGCTCGATCAACACCTTATGCTCTTCGGGTAAACCCGAAGTATCCATTCGGAGAACTCGTAGTTGACTCATTCGATTTTTTTCTTCCGCGAGACGGATTTGCTTGGCACGTTGTTCCTTTTTTTCCGAAGCTAAGAGGTTGAATTTTCTTATTTCTTCCAACAAAGCGTCGTCTTCAACCTTCTCTTTTTCTTTACGCATCGCCTTTTTTTTGCCAATCGGTCGGGCCAAAACTTCCGGATCGACATCTTCGTCTAAAAAAATCGTTTCCTCATTCAAATTTATGTTGCAACGGCCCGTTGATCCCCTTGGGCTATCATCGTACATTTCCGAAGACGATCGTTTTTTGGAAGAACCATCCCCCAAAATTATTTCATGAAATTTTGGGGGGGCCGAAACGGCCTCGTAGAGTTTGACGGGAGCAGGTGTGTTTCCCATATCGTCCTTGAATCTTTGTAACGCCAAAGTTTAAAGATCTTTGTCGCTACAACCGCTACGACGATTACGTTCAACGCCCATATAAATCCCGTGCCACTTTGCTATCCTTGTTTTCAAAATTTTCCACTTTGACGAAAGCTTGTCGTTGTTTCGGTAGAAACGTTGGTCGGGCCTTGCGTTTTCCCTTCGAAGAGAATGAAATTTTTTGGAACACCGCTCCCAAAACGCCCCTAATGTTTGAGCGTTTCCTACAAAATTTTTCAAATAAAAATAGTTATTTATTATATAATAAAAGACGAAAAAAATAAAAAAAATGATAAGTTTAATATATATATGTTTTACCTCGAACCGGATCCTCGGTTGTGTCGATGTAGGCGTTGACCAAGTCGAGTTCCTCGTCGGTACCCCAAGGAGTTTTGTCACGGAGTGGTTTGGTGATGAAACCCTCGTATGGTGATTCCGTGACGGGTTGTTTCCCCTTTTTATGCGACCTTTTCGTAGGTTGCGTCTCCGGCACAATCTCTTCAACGTCTTCCTCCACTTGTTCACGGGGCGTACCGGGGTTAACGTTCGGTCGTTGAGATTGAGATTGTTGCGGATTACCCCATTGCGCGTAGTTGTTAAACGTTGGGTTGTAGTTGGGGTTGAAGTTGGGGTTGAAATTGGGGTTGAAGTTGGAAGAACCGGTAAACAAAGGGTTCAGTTGACCACCAAACATTGGATAATTCCACACGTTTTGTTGCAACTCGTTTTCGTTCGGAGTGTTTGGAGTGTTTGGGGTGTTTGGATTCATGGTAATTTTTTAAAAAAGTATAGAAGAATTGGAGAAGTGAAGAAGAAGGTGTGATAAAGTGTTTAAATTGTGTGGTATATATAGTGGATAAAAGGTTAATTAGTTGATTAAAAAAAATAATAATAAAAAAAAACAATCTCCAACGGCTCCAAATATTACCGTTGAACGGTAATATTCTATTTTCACGCCCGTTAGCCTCTCGACGCCACCCCCATAACGCCCTCATAACGCCCAGGGCGGGGCGGTGTTCCAGGGGCGTTATGGGGGAAAACGCCCCATAACGGCATGTATACCGCATGCTATTAGAGACAATCAAATCAAATCAAATCAAATCAAATGTTAGATGATAAAATGAACTAATATTAAAAAAGTAAATAAATAATTTCAAGAATAAAAAATTTACAAGGTCTCAAATCATAACGTATAAATTGTACGTTAATCATACAAATGAAATTCCATATGTGTAGTAGGGTCCGGGTTTAATTAAACCTCAGCTAAACTGGACTTTAAGAAGACATTATAGAAAATCAATTAAGACAGATACAAACTTTAAACCTCCGTAAGAAATGAACACATACATACTCTAGAGTCGGGGGTACCCTGGACTATCAGAGAGGTAGGGCCTAGAACGGTCGGCTAGTATACAGCTTGACTACAAGGTATGAAATATACGGGATCAGATGTCTTTATCTGTGCTTCGGACCTGAAGGGAATACAAGTTAGAACATGGGAGGGAAAGATCATCTGGCTCAGACCTGGACTGACGCATTCATCATAGTCATCCCATGTATCCTTCGTGCATATAAGGGTCAGTGTTATGCGAAGAAGAAAGAATGACTAAGCACGAAGGTCTAGGTAAGTATTTGCGTGTGTGATTGATCGAACCGTGATGCCAGAGTGGGAGTGCCCAACGGACTTAATGATCCCCATTAATTAGGTGGTTGAGGTGAGTATTTATAATACTTAACATTTTGCCATCAAGCGTCATTAACACATTACCTGATTCGGCCATGTATAGGCATCGTGGCCGAACGACGTAGATGTCTATTTGGGTAATGGCTATTAATGATTGGCATTAAATGCATGTATAGCCCGGAATGAGTTGCTCCAAACCATTTGAGCTTGGTATGTAATCCAGACCGGACTCATCTATTGTTCGACTAAATTCATCTCTTGTCCGAACCATGCTTTGTGTAGAAACATTTTTCTGGTTTGGCCATATGACATGGTGTTGGCCGGACCAATCCTTGTATACTTCTCAAATTTTTCTTTGAAGTATTTAAACACAATTCTCTTCGCTTCACTAGGGTTTTCTTTTAAGTGTTCAAACACAATTCTCTCCGCTTCACTAGGGTTATTAACCCATGTAACACCATTCGTCACTCTATTTTATCATGTTTCTTGAGATGTTAAAGTTGATTATTCTGCATGAGTTTTCGTCCCTCATGCATGCCCAATTGTCTTTTGCCTTAATTATTTGATTCTTACTTCTTCAAGTCCAACAACTCTTTTTTTACATATCATTATTTTCTGTCTTGCATCAATCGTAAAGGTAATACTTGGTATGATGAATGCAAGTGAGAATGGAAAGCTTCATCACGTTTGAATGAAAAGATGACGTGTTTGACATCACACAGGAATGTAATAGACGATTACATAAGGAATGTAATTCCTTCATTTTCAAGGATTTTCATTCTTTAATAGAGGGGTATTTTTTTTCATTTCATCAAGGAATGAATGAATTTTTTTATTTGCTTTAAACTTTTTCTTAAAAAGTTATGAAAAAAAAGAAAATTAAAAAAATAAAAAATAAAAAAGCAAAAAACAATATATGAAAATACAAAAGATAAAATTTAAATATAATTTTTTTTAAAAGGTAGAAAAATTAAAAACGAAAATAACAAAAAAATAAAATAAAATAAAAAATAAATAATAGAAATATATATAAAAATTGATATAAATAATTAAAAAATAAACAAATAAAAAAATACAAAGAAATTAAAATAATTGAAAAATAAAATATGGATAGAGCTATTACGGAAAAAAACTATCGTTAAAATTGTATATGATTCATTCGTTTCGATCATTTACTAAACAATAAAAAGTAATGATTCATTTCATTACAATAAACTAACCAAACATGGCAATGGAGTGGTAATACTCCATTTCACTTCATCCACCATTAATTTATGATTCCCCGTCCATTCTGTTACTCAATGCCAAACATACCCTAATGGTCTTTGTTTTAGCTATTCTTTCTAAATAATCCTACCATTTTTAAAATTGTATATTGTACTGGTACAAAGATTAAGAAACAAGTTATCATTTATGGTTATTATTGTAATTCTGGCTACCTGTTTAATAATATCCATAGTAAATTCTAGAGAATGAAATGTGAATTTTTTTTAAGTAAATAATAGATAAATTTGAAAGATATAAATTTTTAATTAAATTATAGGAATAGAATGCTGTAATTTATTTAAAAACAAAAGTAGGAAGGATATGAGTTTTCATTAATAAACCAATTGCCCATGTTTCGAATCTAAAATACTATTTTTGTGCATAGAAGCGAATTCAACATAATTAACAAATTTATTTTTCAATATTGTCGTTATCATCATCATAGTAATACTGTGATGACATCATCCAAATCAGCCTCATTTATACGTCCAGAACTGCTAGCTTCCACCATCCTCCTGTGAAATCATTTAATTATCATAATAACTACACGTACGTAATATACAACATACAGTATTTATCCCTCATTCATAATATTCAATGGTTTTTTTTTTTTGTTAATCCGGAAAATATTATAATAAATGAAAAGTTATAATTACATCAAAAGGGAGCATACCCTCTATGGCTCCCAACATGTTTTGGGAACCCAAAAAATACACCTCAGCCAACAAGATGTAACAACCCAAGCAAACTCTACTAAAATATTGTCCGCTTTGTCTCTGATAGGTTTTTATCCATCCCAAAAATACGACCTCACGGAGTTAAGGTTTTCTTTTCATCTGATGAGTTACTCACCTAGACAAAATGCATCTTAGTAGAGAAGGTATCTAAAAGATATAGTTCTCCTCAACATATATATATGAGACTTGCACAAAGTCTACTCTTACATTTCAAAATATAATATACATATATCTCTATAATTTAACTAAATATCTGAGTATAAACGGTAGAATTACATAACAAACCTTAATTTTGTTTCCCATTATTATTGAATAAAACCGTGAAACTATAAATAATGTGCGTTTAATTCGAAAGTCTCCAAGTTGCTGAATAGTCTAGTGTACTACAATTTAGATTTCAAATTTGGGCTTAGTCCAACATCATAACCCATTTATAAATGGGCTTTATCTATTAGACGACGCAACTATTGTTCCTATATATTCTAGTTAATATAGCATATAAATTTCTGCTATTTGATTTGGAAATTCTTTGATTCAAGGCCTGATTTTAAATTTCTTTGATTTCTGATATACTGTTTTCTTGCAGGCATGGTCGAGTAGGGCGGTGGAGGTGGCCGGCCGCCCCGCCTAAGGTTGTTTCAAACGGTTTTTAAGCTCTAACTCTGATACCAAGTTAATTCATTAAATATTGTTTGTATTAGTAAGTTGTGTGCTTAGGGTTACACATGAGGTCTCTCTATATTGAAAGAATATTACATTTATCATCCCTATATTATCTGTAAATGTTATGTGTTAGTAGTCCACACCCTATTGAACGAAAAAAAAACAGACTTTGAGTGAATTTTGTACATGAATCAACATAATCAAGTTGCCGGTTTAGAGTATCCCAATGAGGTTATATTTGCCTGTATGTAAGAAAGTGACACTAACGTGGAAGAGAGAGTGATGAGATAGACGAGAAGGCGCCCATCTTTATGGATATGTCCTGTGAGATGGGAGGAGAGATAGATGGGGTTTTTTTATCTGTATTTTCTTTTCTGTGAGAGTCAAACCCGAAATATATGTAACGTGGATGTGTTTTCTACGCATTTCAATATTGTAGAAGGTGGAAGAAAGAATTTTCGGTTTTTGTGGATGAGAATTGTTTAAAAGTTGAGAAGCTAAACTCCATTTGCAAATAGGCAAGACTTAGAATTATAAAGTAAACGACTTCAGGGACAAATAGTCAAAATATTTAAAGCTAGAACATATATAGGAAGCACAACATGCCAACAGCAATGTTATACTCCTCAAATTTCAACCCTATATATGGCCTACAATTTTAATGAAATGGTCAAAGTTTGAATCAACAAAATTCCAATATGATACACAAAGGTCAAATACTCAAATGCCTTATTTCTATTATCGATTTTAATAAAACATAACTAAATGTCAAGTGGGAAATATCAGATGAAACAAATACTAACTAGCGTCACATCTATTTGGCTGGTCGGGTAGCAAAATATCAACTGGATCAAACATTTCAACAACAAAATATAGCATACAGAAAAATTAATAAGTTTACACAACGCAAAACAATTGTAATCCGATGATCATGATGGCACAAAAGTTGATTAAGACTGATCGCAGTAAATAATATATATAATTTCATGTACTGGTATACATATGGGTAGGTTGAATAGATAACCAACTTTAAATAGTGATGTAAGAGAACTATATCATCACTCTATATACCAAAATAACTTTCTCAAATTTGTAAACTTGCTTGAATTGGGCCTTATATATTTAAGCCTATTTAGGACTTAGGTTGAATAGATTTTACTATTCGCGGGTTGTTACGTGGATAACACGAGTATATAAAACAAATTTCATTACTAAAATGTAATGTAAAAGAGAACGTAAATACAAAAAGACACGCTTGAAGTATCAAACCTAGGACCTAAAATACATGGCTCTACCCACTGCACCACCAACTCTCGTACTAATTGTGTTGCATTTAGATACATTTATCTATAAGACGCAAACACTAAAAAACAATGGCTAACACGTGGCATTAGTTAAACGAAGCACATGACCCAATCCATGAAATACACTATTCATAAGACTTTGAACTTTGTATATAGTTATTATTAAATAATTGGTTCACTTTTTTTTTTTTTTGCCTGGGCTTCAAAACCAACCATAACTAACTCTACCTTGGTTATTAATAGAAAATCACTCCGCATTCTTCATTAAAGATAACCACGAATTACCTACTTATTGTGAGGCAAGTTTAGTCATCTCTGATATATTGCTAAGAGGATGATGAAATCGAATACAAATCTGGTTTTCGGTTTGATATTGAGATTTTAAATACGTTTTGATGACGTAGTGTAAATATTAAACGAATTATGGCCACAAGTCCATGGACTAGGCTCGAGTAGCCAAATATAAACCCAATACTCAAAAACGTTTTATGTGGGAAAACACAGAAGTAAGTCCACGAACCTTGCCAATATTTGCCTTGAAAAAAACGGTGCTGACTATAAACTGGACTTGCCTAAGCCACTAATGTTAGGCAAGTATGAACTGGCGAACCAAGGTCACAACAAAAGCATAGAAGTTTGATCAAATCTCAAAGAGGATAAATACTGAACATGATAAGTATCTAAATTAAATACTTACCTTTCAGGCTTTCAGTGCAAAAAACATAGGTTAAATCCTATACTAAAGCGAACATTGGAAGGGCGGCCACAAAGCAGATTTAGCACCACTTGACACCGAACAATATCTGAGAGTCAAAACTAGTCAAAACTAGTCAAAACAAGTAAAAATTTACACTTAAATGGAAAAAAACTTCTCAAGGCGTGCACGCAAGGAAGTCAGAATATTTACACCCTCATAGGAGAGACGTCTTATTTCCACGGATCATCTGACCTCAGGTTGTTAATAAGTGATCTTGGCTGGTCAAACCAAAGTCAATAGTTTGAGGGACCTAGTGGTCATTACTTGAATCTTGAGGGATTGGATATGACAACTTTTCCTTAAAGTTGTTAATCGGTTGTTTAGTTTGTTAATCGCCGTTAGCTTTAAAAGAGGGATCACAATTCTTGTTCATAAGTTTTGCTCTTTACATTTTTCCTTCTTCTTGTAATTCTCTTTAGTTCCATTCAAAAATAAGAAATCATACAATTGTGATCTTCAATTTGATTTTGTGTTTCATTTCTGGTGTTATTCAATTCATAACACATGTATTTAAGGAGAATCATAGCAAAGGTAAAACACCTCCACTACACATCATTTATTACTCTCTAACTAAAACTTACTACTTGCTTATAAAATCTTACCGATTAACACGCAGAAGGTTGACCCCTCTTGCGGTGAAGTTACTAGCGTTCCCTAATATCTTAGCAGATTCCAAACAAATACTTACCATCACACCCAAACGGTACTTTACCTCCAACTCCAACCTATGACATGTATAGTCCGACCCGTTGCCGTCATAACAACATGGTTAGGTTCCACTAAAATAATAATGATAATCAAAACCAGACTAACCGAAATGATTAAAATACCGTTAAAAGGTATGCTATGTGAACAATAATATTGGGACATACACGTTAAGAACATCAGATTACAACATGTGAACTGTTTACATTAAACCAAGCACATGGCCAGCCGTACCAATCTATCAATAGAAATTATAAAAACTTTAATAAATTTATAGAATTATTTCTGTAGCCATCTGCATATCCTTTTGTTTCTCACACCGAATCGACCCCTCAAAAAGTGACGGCATACCAAATTCTCAACAAAATTAATCCCATGAATTCACGTCACTAGTCACAACATCTCTTCATCCCAGATGCAAAAACCATGAAAATTGAATTTTTTTGAACGGTCAACAAACTGAAACTGTTTAGATATTCTTTATGATATGACCCAATTAAAAAATGTCACTGCTAGCTGGTCCAACCCATCTATATTACCCTTTAAACACCTAATTTTACACAGCTCCCTAACGAAAACCCGTTAACTCGTCCGCTCGTAGATACAACGACAAATTAATAATAAAACCCGTTACCTCAAGGATTGAACAAGTTAAATTGGACGTCATCGACAAGAATTGATTATTTGATTGCATAATTTGGTACTATATAGTCAATTAAGTGAAGCAAACAACCATTAAAAACACTAATTAGTTAATTAGGTTCATGTTTAATTTACACATGAATAAAGGGGTATGTACAGACCACATGAAAAAAAACCGATCTGTCATCGTATACGAAGAGTGGCTAATTGATCCTGATAATTAATTAAGAGCGGCTAACAGTAACAGCTAACAGATGAATTCATCGGCTAGGAGAAGCTGGAGCTGATCGTAGGAGGCGGCTTCTTGGCCGAGCCGCATGGCTTCGAGAACCCGCTCAAAGAGGAGAACGTGACAGGGGATCCGGAGGACGCCTTTTTGCTCGTAGCCGTACTCTTGAGCCGACTTGTTGAGGAGGTTGATGAAGATGGGGTGGTTGAGCAGCTCGGCGCTGACGATGAACCGCTCCATCTCGTCGCCGACGTAGACCGGCAGGTGGCCCTCGGGGACTCCGCCGGAGCGGCGGGATTTGGGGGTGCGGGAGCGGCGGGAGAAGCGGGGGTCCGGGCGAAGGAGGGAGTAGTGGGATGAGTCGGCGACACGGGAGAGGCGGCGCATGAGTTTCTTCATGGTTAAGGTTTAAGGTTAAGGATGTCAGTTGGAGGTTGTGTTTGAGGTTGAGATGATGATGATGGAGGAGGAGTTGTGTGGAAATGGGAGTATAAAAAGGGGAGTGGGAGGGTACCGGTGGGCGTACTTGGAAGGTACAATTATTTATTTATCTTTTATTTTTCAAATTTTAATTTATTTTTATTATATTTTATATATAGAAAAAAGAAAAAAATAAAAACAAATATGGGTCTTAACTGATTACTTCACGCGACTTCACCTTATATTCCTTTAAATTTGTCTCTATTAATAACGTTTCATCAATACACAAATTGACAAATATAATATACTAATTCTAATTTATTAGTACAAAACATGGTAATAATACAAGTCTGAGTAGCATTGTAAACCCTCGATAATATGTCACTACAAGAAACTAGATATTTAGTGGCGACAGAATGTCGCCGCTAATAATCCCCTATGTCGCCGCTACTGACCTTTAGCGGCGACACTTCGCCGCTAAAAGGTCGCCGCTATAAACTGGCCGCTAATACTGGCACGTCGCCGCTAAAAAGTCGCCGCTATTGATGGAGTCGCCGCTATTGACCTTTAGCGGCGACACGTCGCCACTATTTCCTATTTATACAAAATACGTATTTCCCCTGTATTTTGTACTTTTTCCCTGTACTATACTATATACATTTCCTGTTTGTCAACCACATACACAATTAATGCTGTAAATACCAACAATAGATACATACTTCCGCAAATGTTAAGTTTGAGAACACAATCAAGTTTCACATACTACCGTTAGTTTACGACCGCTCCTAAAAGTTTTTACAATTCACTAATAAACATAAAACTAGATGCATAGGTGGGAAATTCCTTCATTCACTATCGTTGTCGTTTTCATTTCCCTCGTCGTTTTCATTTCCCTCGTTGTCTTCTCCGCCGCCTAAATTTTGGGTTCCAATGTTGAAGCCCGTAACTTGTGAGAGTTGAGCTAGAAATACCGGATTTTGAACTAAATTTGTAATTTGTTCCTACAAAAAAAACACAAACATAATGGGTCATGTTACAAAACATACAAATACTAACATCATAAGTTCATAACTACTTGCAAATATTTACCAATTCTAGTACTAACATTTACCAAACTAATACAATACATATACAAGCATACAATATTCGTGTCAAACGGATCCTTTTACATACATACATATGCAAACATACAAGTTTTGGGCCTACTTACTAACTTTACATATCTACATATCTACTTACAAACATTTAAAATTTATAGTACTAAAATTTACCAAACTAATACAATACATATACAAACATACAATATTCATGTCAAACGGATCATTTTACATACATACATATACAAACATACAAGTTTTGGGTCAAACGGGTCAAACGGGTCAAACTACTAACATTTAACAAATACTAACACCATTATAACCACTTACTCACTTTACATATCTCTACTTACTAACTTTACATATCTACATATCTACTTACAAACAATTAACAATTCTACTAAAGTTGATCAACCTAATACCATAGATATACAAACATACAACATTCAGGTCAAACGGGTCATTTTACAAACATATAAGTTTCGGGTCAAATTACTAACATTTAACAAATACTAACATCATAACTACTTACTAACTTTACATATCTACTAACACTTTACCAATTCTACTAACATTTATCAAACTAAGACAAAAATTAGTGTACGTTACCGGTGTGAATTGTTGGAATTGCGCCTGTTGCGACTCCTGATTAGAAGCGGGTTCAGAAATGGGTTCTTTCGAAGATGCTTTAAACCCAATCCCTCGGATCCATCCGCGTCGAGGCTTCAATACCTTTTTGAACACAGGGACTTGAGAAGAAGTGGGGGCTTGAGAAGAAGTCCCTTCAACAGGAGGTTGAGTTTGGGAACGAATCTCCTCCTCTAATTCGCGCTGTATTTTATAAAGATGATTTAATATAGATATATATATATCTATAAAAAAATTATACATAAATAAATACTTACAACTGTATCGACAACTAACGGGTCAAGCGTCCCATCTTTAAGCGTATGATGCTTGATGAATGATTGCAAACGGGTTTGAGCCTGCTTGACATACAATATTCAAGTCAAACGGGTCATTTAATATATATATATATATATATATATATATATATATATATATATATGCATGTATATATCATTACATTTTTATAACTCGTGTTAGCGTATGAAGACGTCCCCGCACGGTTTGTGATTGTTTGGGATTGACGGTTTAATTTGTTAGCTGTCGATCGTTTTTTATATTTATCCGACAAAAAATGCTCAACAGAGCTGGCCCACTGATCATCCTGCATCCCTTCTGGCACGGTACGCAATGCTCTCGGGATATCATTAGCATCCCCTCCATTGCGTCTAAAAAATCTATGTGCCTCATATTTTTTATCTGAGTATCGATCTTGGTATATTCTATGAAGTGATTTTTTTATATCGATACTGTCAGGATCATTTTCAAACTGATCCAGATCGTATGATTCCTACAAAATTAAACAAAACAAGTTAGTTAAGTAAAAACGAATCAACATAGAACATATAAATTAAACTTAGAAAATCATTTACCTTAAGATCCTGGAACATGGCATTTTTTTGAGCTTGCGGTACGTTATCCCAAGAATCTTTATCAAATGCGACATTACGCCACATATACAGGGCGACGGCCCGTTTGAAATAGGATCCCGAGTCGTCAAGCACATCAAAAGTAGCATCCCGATCAAAAAGTAATGTCAAAGGCCCCCCATTTTCCTTCACCAACTTTTGAAGGCCTGTGTTTTTTGCCTTCCCTCGAGTTCTCCTCGGAGGTCGGGGCGCTGCATTTATAATTAGAAAAAAATGAGTCACGATAGTGATATAAGTAAATGAGTGTAGTAAACGTATGAATTAAAATTAAACTTACCGTCCTCATAGTGGCCCCCGCCTGCACCAAAGCCACCAGGAAATGGTGGATCCTGGCCAGCCCCATCACCTCCATGACCCACCACGTCGGTCATGACATACAACAACAAGTACCAGAGAGATATCATCCTGAAAAGTTAAAATATATAAGAATATGAATAAAGTTTTATATTACAACATGAAGTTACAAATAGAAATCACAACTCTACTTTCACTCACACATCTCCCCGTCAGACACTTCAGTATCACTCTCAGACCCCTCAGAAATTACGAACACTTCAGTATCACTCTCGGTTTCATCCTCGGACACTTCAACAGTCTGGTCCACTAACACTTCAATAGCCTCGTCCTGAGTAGCAGAACTGCTTGGAAAATATTGTCTGAAGTCGACAAACAAATTTATAGCAGATGAAGAGTTGTTATGAACAATGTCAAGATCTTCGGTGAAGTCATGGTTAGCACTTTGTAAATTCTCATCCTCGGGCACTTCAACATTCTCGGTGCGACCAGCATTTGATGGTATATCCCATATTCTCCGATGATTGACGTGCTCGACGACCCACCGATTATTGTTTTGGTTTCCTCGAGAGGGTTCTTTGATGTAGAACACCTGTTTGGCTTGCGAAGCAAATATGAGTTGATCTTCTTTATCCCATTCCTTTGTTGTGTTGATACTAGTGATATTATTTTCAAGTCTAATATCACTTTGGGTATCGAACCACTTGCATCGAAATAGAACAGTTGAATATCCACCTGCATAACGCAGCTCAATAATCTCTTCTAATTGGCCATAATATTTTGTACCATTCTCTCCCTCCACTGAGACCCCGGAGTTCTGCGTTGTGCGTCGTGCGTCACGGTCAAGTACCATAAATCTAACACCGTTGACTATACAAGCACTATAAGTTGATGCATTTATATCCGCACCCATTGAAAGAGCATACAACTCTGAGTGGAACTCTTGAGAATTTTGTATTTTCATTGAATAGACCTAACAAATATATATATATATATAAATATGTGTTATATATGTATTACTTAGCAAATAAATAGAACAATGTGTTATATATGTATTACCTTTTCAAGAAACCACCTAGGAAATTGAGTTTTAACATCATGTTGGGGATGTTCGGATTTGAATTCACTACATTGATGAAATAAATATACAAGTAAGGAAGAGAAAAGAATACTTAAGTAGTGATTAAAGATTGAAGATAGGAACACTTACTTCATGTAGTTCCTAACTTCTTCACAGCTATCAAGGACAAACCATTCTAATTTAAGTTTTTCGCTTACAGAGAGATGTTTGATCTTTGTTGCGCTAGCCGGACGACAGAGAGACTCAAACACCCACAAATTTCTTTTTTCGACAACGACATCCTCGTTTCTATCGGGGCGATTGAACTGAGTCTGAACATCTTGAAGGTATCTCGAACAAAATGACAGAGCTTCTTCTGCAACATAACCTTCGGCTATACAACCTTCCGGCCTTGCCTTGTTTCTAACAAAACCTTTAAATCTTTTCATTAACCTTTCAACAGGATACATCCATCTCATACATACTGGGCCTCCGCGAAGCGCTTCATCAGGTAAATGCAAAACTAAATGGACCATGATGTCAAAAAAAGCTGGAGGATAGATCAACTCTAACTGGCACAAGATTGTGATAATGGCATCCTTTGCTTTCTTCATATCCTCAACCAATAATGTTCTGGAGCAAAGTTGCTTAAAGAACATACAAAGATCTACTATCGGTGTATAGGTATCTCTTGCCAAAAACCCTCTAACCCCAATCGGCATCAAACGTTGTATGAGAATATGACAGTCATGAGATTTCAACCCAGTAATGTTTGTATTGTTATCTGTAACTCTAGCACTTATATTAGATCCGAACCCATCTGGCAATTTAACATCTTTTATAAACTCGCAGAAAAGTTTTCGATCACTGACCTTTAATGAATATTTTGGGTGGGGCTTTTCAAACTTGCCACGAGCGTTTTTTTTCAACCACAATGTCTTTCGAATGTTTAGCCTTTTCAAGTCTTCACGTGCATCTGTCGTGTCTTTGCTTTTATCGTTCATTAGAAGAGTACCCAACAAACTATCGCACACATTTTTCTCGATATGCATTACATCTAAGTTGTGCTTCAGCTGTAGAGAAGACCAGTACTCAAGTTCATAAAATATGCTTCGTTTCTTCCAGTTGTTCATGTCTAACTCCTTATTGTTGGGCTTTTCCTTAACACCTCCAAAAAGGGGATGCTTGCCCGGTAGTTTATGGACTAGACGATCGAGTTTAGCTTGTATGTCTGCCTCACTAAATTGTCTAGAAGGGTCTCTTAACTCCACTTCTCCATTAAATTCCAAATTTGTTCTCCATGGGTCATCAACACCTAGGAACCGACGATGACCGAGATATACGCATTTATGTTTTACACGTATTGATGAAGTGTCTTCGTTGCAAATCGGGCATGCTTTGTAGCCCTGTCCACTCCAACCCGATAAGCTACTACGGGCTGGAAAGTCATTTATGGTCCAAAACAATGCTGCCTTCATTGTGAAGAATGTGTTTGTGGCTGCATCTTTAGTACGTACGCCATAATGCCACAAATGCTTAAGCTCATCCACTAAGGGCCTAAGAAAAACGTCCATGTCCTTCCCAGGTGATTTAGGACCAGGAATCAACAAGGACAACATGAATGATGAGTCTTTCATGCATAGCCATGGAGGGAGGTTGTATGTAGTGAGTACAACCGGCCACATGCTATAGGTCGTACTCATATTACCAAATGGATTAAAACCGTCAGCTGCAAGCCCAAGCCGAACATTTCGAGGTTCCCTAGAGAAGTTAGGGTACTTTACATCAAGTTCTTTCCATGAAGATCCATCAACAGGATGACGCATCGTACCCTCTTCTGATCGCCCAGTACTGTGCCAGATCATATCTTTTGCAGTGTGCCTTGAACAATACAAACGTCGTAGTCTAGGGGTCAAAGGGAAGTATTTTAACACCTTCTTAGCTACCTTCTTGCCCTTTTTGTTCGTATCGACCCACCGACTCTCATTACAAACAGGACAATTCTGCAACGACTCGTGTTCTTTCCAGAAGAGAGCACAATCATTTTTACACACATGTATCGACTCATATCCCAGCCCAATCTTCTTTAATGTCTTTTTGGCTACGTAATGTGAAGCGGGAATCCTGTTTCCTTCCGGATATGAAGATCGCATTAAATCAAGAATCTCATCAAATAAACTATTTGTCATTTTATGCTTTACCTTGATATGCATAAGCTTTGCTAAAAAGTCAAGGGAAGAAAACTTAGTACAGCCCGGATATAATTCTGATTGGAGTTCCTTTAATAGGTCGTCAAAATCATCACCGGCCTCGCTACTCTGTGTATCCGAGTCCCCTTCTTCGATGTTGGTATCCACTTGCATAAGATCTTCGAGAGCGTCGCCCATATTGTTTTCCGACGCAACGTCATCTACATCTACAACTTGAGAAACATAATTTTCACCGTGATAGTTCCAAACCCTGTACATCGACCAAAAACCCCATCCAAACAAATGATTCTTCACTTTTCGCAAGGGAAACCTGAGCGAATTCTTACATTTGTTACATGGACAAAAAACATTTCCTCTTTTGTCGATAACACCTTTGCACAACTCGAGAAAAGAATTAAGTCCATCATTATACTCCGTTGAACTACGGTTTGGATTGTTAAGCCAGCTCTTATCGACAACCATGCTATAACTAAAAAGAATGGAAACACACAACCTAAAACCATATAATGCACAAACCATTTGAAGATAATTAATATATGTATTTTAATTCAAGCTAATATCGAAAATACTCAAAATCAATAAGTCCCAAAACTCTTGATGAAACCTCATAAACATAAAACATGAACTTTAATTCAAGCAAATTAAAAAGGACATTGTTTGAACTTGTTTAATTTGATTAATAAGAAGCATATTTTTTAAGTAAATCCTACAATCTCATTGAATTAGCTAAGTTGTGAGTAAACGTACCTGAATCAAGTTTAACAAGAGAAACGATTTCAAAAAGAGGGGGCCAGAGACCACCTAAAACAATAACAAACATCCATCAAAATTAAAGTTATACTACAAATACATTCTCAATCAAAACCACAAATCCTACAAATATACTATTGTATAGAGGTGTGCACGGTTCGGTTCGGTTTTTAGCCTTAACAAGAGCAATGTTTTAGCATACTTGCATGAGCACCAACGATTTAATTATCCTCAAGTTAGTCGACATTAGTTCATCATGTTTAGTTGATCAATTTTAGCATATGTTTTCCATTGCTTATAGGCAATGGATGATCGAACGGTTACACAATCAACATTGCAGATTGTTTCATCAAGACTTTTGGGACAGTTACACAATCGAACGGTTACACAATCAACAGACACATATTAAAAAAAAATCAAAATTGCAGATTGTTTGGTTTAGATGATCGAACGGTTACACAATCGCAAACCCAACAAATTAAAATCACAAACCCAACAACTTAAACACATTGCACATTGCAGATCGTTTCCTTCTCAATATCTAAAGCAATCGAGCTTCAAATCGGAATTCACAAACCTGGAAAGAAGGCAGTCTCGTGGAGGTGAACGGCGGTCAAGTGGAGGACGTTGTGGAGGTGAACGGCGGACGGCGGTGTGGAGGTGAACGGCGGACTACGGTGTGGAGGTGAACGGCGGACGACGGCGCCGAGAAAATCGCCTAGGGCAGCGCTGTGTGTAAAATTGGGGGTTGTGAAGAGGCTAGCGGCGCTGGAGGGAAAATAACCCGCTAAAAAGATTTTAGGGTTAGTAGCGGCGACATGTCGCCGCTAATAAGTCGCCGGTATTGCTCCCAGTACGATTCATCCCTAACCATCCGATCTTGTCTTGCTTGGACGGTCAGATATTCATGAGAAACCAACACGCGGATTAAAACTCAATAGCGGCGACATGTCGCCGCTAAAGACTGTCGCCGCTATTGATCTGCGTCGCGGCTAATGATGTCGCCACTAATGAACCAATTTCTTGTAGTGTGTAGACCTGTAGATCCATTTTTTATCGTTGAATCTCTTTAATCTAATGATTGTGATAAATTTCTTAGCTATCTTCATTTTTTCTCTCTTTGAAAACTTTTACATGTGATAGAGAGTTATTTTGCATGCAAAATACAGTAATTTCACGTGCAAAATAAGTGGTTTACTGGTTTACACTTTTTTAAGGGTCTATAATACACATCTCCATATTATACAATATAAATTACAGTCTCTCTAACACAAGGTACAACCCCATAAAGGATATGAAGTTAGCATCTTATATTGTCTAATGCCACGTGGCAATTTAATAGTTGTTTGTGTTTAATAAAGGAGTTCATGTTTTGTTAGTGGTGTAATATGTACACATAAATTTTCTTAGGTACAATCATATAACATAGTTTTTTTAAACGTTTTGGTCTTTACATATATATAGTTTTGTTTTTTTATTTAGCGTTATAGCAATGGAACAGTGTTGTGTACTCGCGTTATTTCCGCGACAACACGCAAATCGAGAAATCTATTAATATTTATTTAACAAAAGTAAACAAAACGCGCCATGTGACTTTGGTTTGTTATTTGCTAAGTTCGCGGTTTGAAACCAGGCTTAAACTGGCTAGCAAGGTAGCAAGGGAGCGATCATGAGCTGCTCGGAGTGAATCTGTTCACATTTACGTGTTATATTCATATAATATCGCTGTGTGTGTTTGACTCTAGGGCTTTTAAGAAAAGAGAGGAGGTGATCATTATGAGCTAAAATGAGTTGTCTTGAAGAATCTTATCCCGCAGGGCGTGGGAAAAAAGGAGATATGGTTGTCGTTGGTTTTGCATCTTTTTATCATCAACTTCTTTTAGGTTATTTAATTGTTAAAGTTGAATGATAAGGCGTCATCATCTTACTTGATTAATCCACCACTCTTAATTTCTTCCTATTTTATATTGTTTGGACAGTCATGTACCAGCTAGTGATCAATCATAAAGGAATTTCATCAAAATGTTAAACAAATTAGCATAGAATGAGAATATATATATAATATATATATGGTGCAGTTAATTAATGATTGGTATGAGGTAGTGGTCTGAATCCTAGTCATATACATATTATATATAAGTGTCTTGTAGGTGGACATGACGAGGAATGCCACAGTCCTATAAAAAAGCAACATATGTATGATGATCGATTAAAAGTTAAATCAACTTGGCTACCTTTAATTAGTTTGAATATATATGTAATAAATTCCGAACAAACTGATGAAATAAACTATACAATTTAATTATGTGCTAGTAAGAACAAATGTGAATGGATTAATTGCTCACATGCATATTTGTAAATCTGGGGAATTTGATGAGCAACATGATGTGGGCTTAATACTTGTACGACATGGTTTCGATAAGCTCAGATCTATCCTCAAGGTGTGTTCTCAAAACAAAAGGTTAAGATTTAAGAGTTTAAATCATCTTAGGGGCGATTTCTAGAACTTCAAAAAATTTATGGATCTTAAGCGAGATTAACAAATAGATCCTTGTAATATAAAATCAGAAACTCATATATACAAAGTCAATAATATGACGAGAATTGTAATAGCAACAAACAAAACCAACCTATTGTAACAAAATGTTTGAATTTAAATAGTTAACAAATTGTCAGACTGTCCTAACATTTTTAGCAGTAAAGCTTTCGACCGATTAACCAATTACAATCAATATTCTCTAATATATTGTTCTTAATGGTTCATTAAGTCTTTCATAGGATATTATACATCGTGAGTAGGATTTAAAAAATTTTAGTTTTGAAAAACTGCTTTCTGTCAATGTCACTATAACCGGAACAACCAACAAGACTCTATATACAACTAATGCATTAGGAAAGAAACTGGCCCACTTTAGATGTTTTAAAGCATCAAAATTGCCCATAATATGTCTCCGGTGAAAATGTAACAAACAATTTAAACTCCACAAAAAGTCCGTCTGCATTAATATCCGATTCTTCCACGTACTTCAATGCATCTTGAAGAAGATGACAACACGACTTAAGATTGTTTCTTCAAATTCCCTCAACTTTTTAGAAAACAAAAAACCAAATAGTTTTTCGTATTCTTTGTATTGTTCGAATTGTGCTTCAAGAGAAACAATCGTTTGATCAACAAGAACTAAAAAGTAACCGACTTTAAAATTCTCCTCGGTTGAAAGTAGAACTTTTAGTTCACTTGAGGACTCATCGAACTTTTTATCCCTACGAATTGGTCGTCTTTGAGGGAGTAATGGATCCAGACCAATTTCAATGGCAATTTCCTTAGCATCATTTATCGATTAAGCAAATCCCACTTCTCTAAAATCCTTGAATACTTTGGTCTTCACTTTTTCAATAAAAACATCAAGAAGCATAGCTTTAGATTGCAAATTTTTGCTCAAAATACTCACCCATGTTGGTTGTTTGCTAGCGATTTTGCTTCGCTTTGAATTTTAGCATCATTATAATTTCCCCAACTTCAAGTAAAGCTTCCCTTCAAGTTGAAATCTAATAGGCTTAACACAATCAACGCGACTTTTCCAACGCGTGGCAGATAAGAACTTAAGAGTCAGTCCTTTAACATTGTCTTTCAGGATTTGCCACCTCTTAGTAGAATTGACAAAGATAGTATAAATATGTTGTATGATGCTAAAAAGTGTCTCTAAATGTAGTACAAGTGTTAGCCATGCCACATAATGCAATATTTAGACTATGACAACAACATCCAGTATAAAAAATTCTAGGATTTATATCTAAGAATCGTTCTTAAACACCTTGATGTTTTCCTTTCGTGTTCAAACCATTGTCATATCCTTGACCACGCATATCATCGGCATCAAGACCAAGACACTTTAACCCCTCAAGTGTATTTTGTCAAGCTCTTTCGAATACAATATCCAATCTCTAGCATAACTCTCCTTATTTGATAGAGTTCTCGTATACATGGTTGGAGGAAATCGTCTTCCAAATTTATCCGCGGGACCCTTCTCATCAATAGTCAAATCTCGTTTTGGACCTTTCTCTATCAAAACACTGACCATGTTAGGATTAAGTCCATCCAAGCTCTAGGATCAAAAATATTAATATATGCATCCACATTAGCATTAACATCATCTTCATCCATTTTAGCGTCGACATCATCTTCATCCGTATTAGCATTGTTATCATAGACATCCGCATTAGCATCAATATCATCCCCATTCACATTTGCATCGCCATGTACATTAGCATTAACATGCTCATCATCCAAATCAACATTAACATGTTCTTCGTCTACATTAACATCAATATTAGAACTTCTAGGTTGTTTTGATTTTTTTTTTTAATTAAAAGACTTTTACAAATATACAAAACTAGTCCCTCCACTATAAAAGTTTATAGAAAAGCTAAAACCTTGTACATATAGCAATTTTATAAAAAAAAGAAATCCGTACCCTAGGCGGTCGTCCTCCCCGCCTAAGCTCCTGGCCGCCGTGAATCCTATAAGTTTTATTTAACCATTTTTTTATTATTTTAATTAACATGACCGTTCAAAGGCATATTGCTCTTCCCAACGTCACAAACTCACAATTAATTACAACGACAACATATGTGGAATTTCTTCTCAAGGGTAAAACTTTGTATATCACTGGTATATATATTTATAAAACTGTAGTATTAGAGTTTACATATTTACATTAAAAACCCTATACTATACACATTATAAAATAAATTCGACTTATTTAACGTATCTAAAAACCCAATCCTCACGTTTAAGAAAAGGTAAGAAGATTAAAGAAATCTAACGTGACGGTGATGTAAAATTGAGAAACTCTCCCCTTTACTCAATATGACATGTTTGTGTGTTATGGCCCATCGGGTATAGTTTTGTGAGACACCGTCGCAAGGATTAGGAATATCACCGTGTTTGTCGGTGTAAGAAAAAACCACTTTCCTTACCGACAACCGGTAGTTGAGCATTAAATGGGAAGTTAATGCAGGAGACCAACTAATGGTCAACAATTTCAGATATATTACGAAAATTCTAGCCTTAGACTTTAAAGTTATGGGTAGGGTAGATAACTAGATACTTGTAGTATAGAGAAGGATTAATTTTATTAAGGGCATTTAACTTCAACCTGGACAAAGAGTGTGCGGGTAATCCACACTATCAGTCGAGATTATTCTAGAAAAAACGTACTTTCTTGAAAGGCGAAGTGATAAAACCTTTTGAATCAAGGGTCGAACTAATTAATGACCTCTAAGTCAACTAGTCTTTCATTATCACCAATACTACCATTAGTTTAGAGAAGGACTAATATTATTTAATATAAACATATTAATCTCATAACTCTAGTAATTAACAAAATATATGCATGGCTTAAGTATATCAAGAAATAGACTATTTTTAACATTGATTTTATAAAGGAATTTGACAGCTTAATTAATTGGTGATATTCTTTTAACATACACTATTGTAGAACACATGAACTTTCCTTATGTGTGAATAATTGGATACATACTTTTGTACTATCCGCTACTTGATCATCGTCATTAAAAGGACCATCCTCGAAAGTGTTTAATTAAGACATTAAAAATGTGTTTGACATATATAGCAAATTAGCAATACACTTTCACATTTCCTCTTCGTGATTGCAATGGAAACACACTTTATGTGATTAACAAAGATGTGAGGTTGAGATTGTTCACATTAGTAAGACACCATATGAACATATACTAAGGGACTGTTTGTTTAGCTCTTAATAGTCACTTAATGGCTTCAGCTCTGAATCGGTCAGATTCAAAGTGTTTGGTTGGACCTTTTTTTCACCTCTTAATCGGTAAGAGGGTCTGTATATGCACTTATTCGCTCAGATTGAAAACCATCGCTGAATTATTCAGAAACAAAAAATATAAAATAAAAATTTAGCATTGCTACCCTTCTTCTTGTGACGTTCTACCCTAGCCCTTCCTCTCCGGAAACTATTTGCACTCTCCGGCAGCCCTCCTCCCCTACGAGTTCTCCACCAGCGTTGCTCTCGTATGTCGTCTTCCTCCCCTACGAGTTCTCCACCGACGTTGCTCTCGCGCGTCGTCTTCTTCCCCTACGACATCTCCACCAGCGCTGCTCCCCTCTGCCCCTCTCCTAACCTCCGGTGCTCCGCTTCGACGCCCTTCTCCTTCACAAGGCAAAAGGTACTGATTCAGAGGAGGCGTTGAGCATGTGCGGGAGGTGCGACAGAACATGGCCCATCATTTTAGGGGCCTCATATTTTTTAAAATTTTACATATAATATAACTATCGAGAAAGAAATATTAGAGGATATGAACTATAAGGAGTTCATCAATCAATTTGCTATTAAAAATGTCATTTTAAAACTATAATTTTCTTATATAACTTGATTTTTTCCTTAAGAACTTTTTCTATTAGCAATTATTTTTTCGAATGGGGCCCATTTTTAAACTCGATTAGGGCCCCTAAATCCTCAGCTCCGACCCTGTACTGATTCATTCTTCTTCATCATTGGTGTTCCCCTCCGGTGCCCTTGTTTGTTGAATCTGAGCTAACCAAACATGTCCTAGAAATCAATTTGTTTGCTAGAAATCACCATTAATTTGTATTCATCACTAATTTATTTGTTGTATTTATAATTAATTTGCTAGGAACTGATTGAATCTGAATTCCTTACTAGTAATCGATGCTATTTGAGTGGCTTTTGAGTGGGTTTTCTGTTTGTTGAATCTTTATTCAACATCTTTATTTGAATCGATCCATTTTTTATCTTCTAATACTATGGTGTCAAACTCCTTTGAATTTCTCTTGATTTAAATCCATATTTCTATATGTATATTGAACCATTTGGATGGGCAAGATTGGTGTTTGATTTTTAACCAACTTCTTCGAATCTTATATGAGATTTTTGTTGAATCAGTTGTCTCAGGATATAAAATCAAGCTTGCTTGAAGCTTACATGTATTTCACTACAAAGTCTTTGATTATTATGACCGTATGGATTGTATTTGCACATGTTAACCGGACTGGAAGGGGTAAAATAGTCATTCTATACAGTTATTCAGAGGTTCAACCAAACAGTACTTACTGGTTCAGCACTACCTAGTTCAGAATCTCTTACCCAATCAGACCTCTTACTGGTCCAACACTTAATGACACAAATTTTACCAAACAACCTCTAAATATGTAGTATGCTATCTTTGGGAGAATGGTTTTCATCTAATTGAATAGTAATGTGATTTTGACCAAATAATGCCTACTCCACCCTTTCTACCAATACAATATGAAAAAGATACTAGAACAAGTAAAAGATCAAAACAAATACATGATAAATTTGTTCAATAAAACATTATATAAGATTCTAGTATAAAACTGTAAACTATAACTATCTTGTATACAATGATAAACTAGCTACTACAGTTTTACAATAAAAAAAAAGTATCTTTCACCTCTCTTTTACAAACTATACCAAACTAGATTTTAATACCCGCGCGTTTGCGCGGGATAATGTAGATACAAAAACAATTGTATTGCTAAAATGCAACGTAAGCACAAATAAAACAAAAATACAAAACGATTACACAACAGCGTTAAAATTAAAAGCCTACTAAAATATCACACTACAAAAATTATATGCAAAAGACAACGGTGTGAAATCAACTCTAAATTAAACCACTGAAGCATTATAAAAATGATTCAAATAAAATTATATTTTTAAAAAACATAGTGAGATTATATAAAAACGTATGAAGTTAGCATGATTCAGTTATAAACAACCGGTAATGGTATGAATAATTTAATTAAAAAATTATATTTTTTATTAGAAAAGTATAATCTAATTGATTATAGTAAAATAAAAGAACTAATTATTTGGTTAAAAAATTAACAAAATGGTAAAAAAAAACTCGCAATGGTAAAATGGTAAATAATCTTAACTTTCTTCAATAACAAAATGATATTTAATTCAAACTTTGTGTTCTGTATATAGATATATATGGGAAAGTTATGGTACAAAAATCTTTTTCGTGCAAAGATACGAAGTAAGGGTAAAACTGTTCAAGTGCGTTTGATGATAATCACGCAAGTTATATTTGATAATCTCGTAAGTTATATTAATAATCACGCAAGCTATATATCATAAGGGTTAAGTTCAAATTTGAACGTTTTGTTTTGAGAACTTTTGTGAACTGAATCTCAACCATAAATTTCAGGGGGGGGGGGGGGGGGAGGCACTACAATTCATGGGATGGGGGATACATGTAAATAAACTTGTGATTCAAATTACTTTTTTTAGTTCTCAAATCAAATTGGTTCTCAAATGATCATCTCCCTATTTCATAATCACGCAAGTTATATTTCATAATCACGCAAGCTATACGAGAGCACACATAGACGAAGTTTGGAAAAAAGTTTTGTTTTAGAAAAAATTATAGCAATAGCTCGAATTAAAGAGAATCAAATGTCCGATTTTATGGTAGATTTTTTTTTTAGATAATGTCATATAAAAAGTTATATACGTTTAAAAAATTTGGAAGAACTTGAAAAAAGTCAACAATTATATGCTATACCAATTCTACCCTTCCGCTCTTTCATGCTTTAAAATTTATTTTCTTACTTTTTTATTAAATCTTGATTAAATTTGAATCACCGAATTCGTAGATCAATGGTTGAGAGTCCTTCTTACACTTCACACGATTTACCCTTTCTATCAGATCTTTCATCTAGATATATAATGTCATTATCAATTCCCGTCGTTTATACAAGTTGTGTTTTTGATTTAAACCTCCTTAATAAATATAATTTAAAAGTGATTAAGATAATAAATATTGTATTTAGTTGTTTTTTCTTTTTTATAAACTTGTGATGGGAAGACAAAGAGTGGGGCCTAGAAGTTATGATTATAAATTTAGTAGGTATAATAAAGAGTGTCTGTCCGTATTATCACCGTACGGTCCATGCCGTACACCAGACGTGACCTGTCCACGTCTCGGTCTTCAATTGCTGGTTATGTTTTTCAAACACCCACTTGGACCCCCCACCCCACTACCACCACTCAATCCTATCGTAGTATTACCTTATTTCTATTTTTTTTAATAGCAAATTTTATAAGTGAAGATTCTTTATTATAGGATTTTTTTTTAAGATACCAGTTGGCTAGGGAGTTCAAGTGTTCAACGAGTAATTAAACTGTTTTATATCATTTAATTTCAGCAAGTCTTTTCGAGGATACCCTTCAACTTCAACTGTGATAAAACACCTATAAGTTGAGATTGAACTTTAGACCTTTAGCATGTGTTCTCTACTTGAGACACAGGTTCGATTCTTACGGGCAGCACTTTGGAAAGGGCATTGGCGATGAGGGGAGACTTGGGGCTGAAAGGTCACAAGTTCGATCCCTGAGCTCCCAGGTTTTACCATCCGGTCGCTCGCGGAGGTGGATTTTCCTTGAAATGAGCTCAACTGGTGTAAATAGTCCCCGGGTTTTCCGGGGCATTCGTTGGCCGTTCAAAAAAAAAAAAAAAAAAAAAAAGACCACACTCAAACTCTATTCTTCAACCACAATGTTATTGGACGAAGGCCATTGGCTTTAATATATGAATTGAACCCTCAATATTTTTGGAGGGGATATCTTATTAAACACTCGGATACTATTCCTAAAAGTCCTTTGTTACCTCATTTCGTACTATCAAATAAAATAATACTTTATAATTTTATATTATTAAATATAAATCATAAATACTACAGTAATATACAATAATATAATACAATTTACATGTTAGACAGTATTACAGAAATTACAAGTTTAGTAGATTACATGTTAGACAGTATTACAGAAATTACAAGTCTGATAGTCTTTCGTTAAGTCAAAGCATGCATGTGCACTTCTATAAGCGATATTTGGTCTTATTTAAAAGGATTATTATTTTTTTGTAATTTTAAAACTTATTTAACTTTTTTCTTTTACCCAAAATACAATTTCTCTTATCACTCTCTATTACAACAACGCTATCAAAATCAAAATGACTTCTCAAAATTAATTCTCTAAATAAGGCAGTCATGGAGATGAAAAAGAAGAAAATGATTGGGGCTTTGTATGGTCAAACATTCGTATGTTTACGGAGGAATAAAACTCGACGTTAATTAGTCTTTGTGGTTGGGATAAAATTCCTCCCATATACGCCTTCTGTTTCGATGACCTGATGCTTATTCACAAAGATTTGGCGGCGAAGAAAAAGGAGGTCGTTCATGGTATTATCCTTACGGCGTGCTGGTGTGTTTGGATGGAAAGGAATGCGGCCCTCTTCCAGTCCTCCACGCCTTCGATCAGCAAGGTTATCAAAGAAATTAAAACCCGGAGTTCCCTTTGGCTCGATAATAGATGTAAAACTAGTATTGATTGGGACAATTTCACCTGTATGTAATTTCTTGGTGTTTGGTGTTTTAGGCTCCCTTTTACTTCCTTGCAAGAAGGTCCCCCTGGTGTTAATAAAATTCTCCGGTTGTTCAAAAAAAAAAAAAACTTTGTGTGACCGGAAAAGATAAAGCAGTTACGTAGTAAAGTAAAGCAAGTCGAAATTGACGACGAAATTTGAGTTAGACGACAGTGATACAACCAATATTTTTGCCCAACGCTAGGGATTGCATATTTCGTGAACCAGGGTTTCAATCATGGCATGTTTTGGTCCCTCATAGACAAATTATCAAGTTTTTTTAAATCCCTTATATATAAATTATCAAGTTCCGCCACTAAGTATATACAATTAGAAGTGGGTATGAACATTCGCTTGTTCATATTGGTCCACATGTCCACGTAACAATATATAATTTATTTTTTGTTGCTATTAAAACTCAAATTCATAATTGTAGTCATATAAAATGGTTTTTAAGTTCCACACTATTACTTTAATAATTTGGATCGTTAGTGGTGGTATAATATGTATATAGTCGTGTAATATAATTTTTAAGTTATAAGTTTGATGGTAAACATATATTTTTTCTATCAAAAAGTACTTTAATCGTATGGGTCGTTACGCAACTTATCGTGGAGAAGACCGGAAGAAGAAAGGAAGAGGTTAGGACTATAGATTACAACAAGGCGTGCCTGGACTCGTTCGGGTCTCAGGTTATTAATAAAAAAATTGTCTAATAAGCTACTTTGTTTTTTTTTTTGTTTTTTTTTGTCGAACTCACTTTTTTTTTGGATAAGCGGTTTAAATGTACACCTTATTTCTTTTTCGGCGAGTGCTTCTTTAGTAAAAACATGCTTGAGATGGAAACTACCTATAAGATGACAGTCAGGCAAACAACTGTTTGGTAATGCCTACGACAACCGCATGCGCAAAATTTCCTCCACGCACTCCCTAATGATGGGTTGGGGCAGCACATGTCGCCCGTTGAGTACAGAGCGATCCTCATGATTTCCTTGTTTCCCATGGACGAAAAATGTCCCGTCTGCAACAAGGCGTGCCTGGAGTCGTTCAGAGAGCATGTCGTCCACTGCAAATAGCTCACTGAGTTTAAATACAGACATGGCACGGTTTCAGGACGTTCTTTTCAACATCTTCACACGGGCTGGGATCTCGGCCAAGAAGGAAGCCCCTGTTAATTTTATGTCTGATCCCTCGGATGGTCGTTCAACTCTCAGACCAGCCGACGTTCTCGTGTTTGGGTGGCAGAATGAAAAACATGCTTGCGTCGATCTTACAAGGGTCTCTCCTCTTGTGGGGATGAGGGCCAGTACCTTCAAAGCTGGCTAAGCGGCTTCTAGGGGGTTGCCGAGAAAGTGAACAAACATGAGAACGCGTGTATTGAAAATCAACATGTGTTTGTTCCTTTCGCGTTTGATACCTTCGGTCATCTTGAATCGGAGGCTGTGGTCACGCTGAAACGGATTCAAAGAGTCATACACGGGAATAGTGCAGCCTCTAGAATGAAGAATTTTGTCTTTATACGTCTAGGTTTTGCTATTCAAAAAGGGCTGGCGGCGCAACTTGTTGCTCGCATTCCCAGCATGCCGACTTGATACCATGTGTATTTCTTTTTGAAGTGTACTAGACGCTTTTCTATGGATATATAATTGTTAAAAAAAATTATATTAATCACTCCCCATACATACCAAATTTAGTCTAAAATATATTATATAATCGGTTGTTACAATTAAAATGTTAAAAAGGTAAATAAGCTTAAATAGTTAAATAATATTATTAGATTGAGTCCGAGCATAACGTTTTAACCAGGGGCGTAGCTTTTAAGGGGCGGGAGTGGGCGCCCGACCCCTCGAATTTTTTTACGATGTAAGGGGTATATAATTTTCTTGTATAAAATTTTGATATACTCCGGTTTCGACCCCCCATTTATCCAAAAATTGACGTTAGGAAAAAAAAATTAGATCCCGACCCCCCCACTTGATATTTTCAAGCTTCGTCACTGGTTTTAACGAGTCAAATGATGTATATTTCTTTATGAATTTTGTTTGTTAATTAACTAATTAACTAAATTAGAAAAATACTAAAATAATTAGTAAAAGGTAGTGATGATGTGTTATACTTCTCATGTGCAACACATTCATATAAAGTGAAATGGAGGCTGCGAAGCAGTTTACCATGTGAGTAGCATGTGCTTCTAATTAAATATTTCTAAGTGTGAACACAAAAATGAAGCAGCAATTGAAATCCGAGAATTCGGTGATTCGAAGTCACGGGCGGTACGCCCAAAACCAATTTCCACGTTAGGCGGTACGTCGTGCGGCGTAGTCGGCAGAACTTAATTTGTTTTGTTTACTAAACCTATTTAAACATTTTTAAGGTTTATTTTCAAAACTTAATCACTGTAGCTGTTTTTGGTGTGAGAAATACGAATTTTAGTGTTTTCTTTTGATATTTTTCAAGTTCTTGATCACTACAATATCAGACTAAACCACTTGTAACCGTTTTTAGTGAACGGTTTGTTATTCTTATCTGAATTTCTTAATTGATTGCTAGTTGTTCCGGTTTTCTTTGCAACTGTCGAGCACCCACATACCCAACTCATTCGATTAACTAGTCACTTAGTCTGGTTGTAGTAAATTGTCATATCTCAGGCTTTCATTGCGCCATGAATTAAGCAGCCTACATAAGGGTTAGGTCATTAGGTTGACTAGGCAATTGGAAACTGTCTATGTAGTATTAGCGGTTAGTTAAGTGAACTCAGGTATAGATAGCAACCCAGGATATATCCTAGAGTGGTTACGTTGTTTTAAATTCAAATGTTCATCAATTTATTGTTAGATAATTAATAATCTAGTTTTAGCAATCAATTTTATTCGCCAAGTGTATTCAACAGCCAAGGGGCATTTTAGTTAATCCATTAGATTAAGTTAGTTTAGTTTGTTTGAGATTAATTCAGATTAGTGACATACACTAGGTAGTTAAAAACCTATCACTAGTAACCACTAACTCTTATAGATTGACACCCTACTTATCCTAGATATAAGTTTAAGTTTAGGTATTTGTAACGATCACGACAACCGTTATCAGTTTGTCAGTTCTGGAATATCTCTATTCATAAGTCCAAGATCTACGTCAATAATTTGAACGTCATAATGATCCATAGTTTTAGAATTAAATCATTAATATGTCTAAAAATTGTTTATTTGAAAATTTTAAAGCCCTTGTTAGATGGTCATGCCACTTGGTAGAAATCAAAATTCTTTATCAATATAATGGAGGAAGAATAGCACTATCATTGTCCAACAAGATACCAAGCAGAAAATAATTTCCTTTGATAACATATGTTCCTATTGCTAAATGCTATTCCACAATGTAGAACTCAAACCAATGAACGGGAATATCCCCGAAAATGACAAACAAAAAAATCTTCACAAGATTCCCATCCATAATAAGATTTTAGTAGATGATTTTGATATATTTGACTAAATTAAATATAGGGGTAGCAATTCCTGATACAACCCGAAACACGACCCGAACCTGACATGAGAAAAAATAGGTTTTGGATTAGCCTATATGACTCATTTTCTTAAACAACTCAACCCGAGCCCGACATGTTTAAGATACATGTCAACCCGACACACGACCTTTTAAATAGATGAGTCGACCTGTTAATCCGTTTAAGGGTTTATGAAATATAAGTATTTATATTTTAGAGATAAAAATGTTAATAATGAAGAATGTATTTATTTATTTTAACTTTTACCTTTATATATAAACTTCTAAAAGTCGTTTAATTTTCTCTTTGATCAAACTTTACTTTTAATAAGTTTATTTTATTAGTATTAAGTACATATTCTCTTATATTTTTAATTTTTTTTCTTCTTATATCAAGTTAAATATACAAACCTAAGTTTATTAAATATTAATTAGGTATAAGAGAAAGAAAAAAAGATAGAAATTATAAGAAGTTTTCATTTTTGAATATTAATTAATTGTTTATATCGTTACTAACCCATTATGTATTACTTATATATATAAATGATATGCACTATAAAATATATATATTTTTATATCACATATTCTCCGCATTACGGGTTATTTTTAACTAACTATCACCAAAACAGTACCATGTTGTTTTCTTTTTAGTGAATAAACCGGCAACAAACTACGTCACGACCCCTTTTGAATAGCAAAACTAATTATACTCGAGACTATCATTCACAATCCATTCTTCATATTAAACTTTGATGAAGATGTAATATAGTAGTTTAAATGAAATTTACCAATGTATATAGTTAATAGTTGTGTATACTTTAACCGATTAACAGAATTTGAATCTTTATATCTTTATAAAATTAAATTATAAGCAAAAGTGTACATATACATTCAGACAAAACCTCTTTTCATTATACTTTCATACGTCACCTTTGTGATCAACGTAAAAAAGAGTAGAACAAGTTACATGTCTTGTTCTCCTTTTCTTTTAGAAGACGATAAAATTACGTTTCTAAAAACAAGAATATTGTTAAAAAGGAATAACGACAAATATCTTTGGAGAAACAAAGCAAGACAATGCAAAGAACGAGGGTTGTGCCATATGCTTCATTTGGTACAGTTACATTTCATCCTTCACGTGTTTTGTTGTAGTTTAAAGTTTATGAAATATATCAATACATATAGTTTAAATGTAATTACAATATTACATAGCTATGCTTTTTATTGAGAACCACTATTTTATAGTAACTCATTATGAAAATACACAAGTGCAATAGTGTATGGATGCAATAATGCATTATGAAACATGTGACCGTAAATAATTATCATAGTTTTTAACAAAATGGTAGTTATGCATGATGCCAGGGGCGGATTCAGTATGTATTCACCGGGTTCACGGGAACCCAGTGAATTTCGAACTTTTAGTGGGAATATATATAAAAAAGTAGGAGTGAATCCTTATATAAATTAAGGGTGAATCCTATTAACAAACTTGTTCTAGCTTGGCTGGATAATTTCCGTACCTATATGGTTGAGGTACTGAGTTCGATTCTGTGCCTCTCCGTTTTTCCGTTTTTATACCTTTTCTTTTAATTTATTTGTGTTGGTAAATAAATAAAAAAACAGTTCCTTTGCCGGGTCTTGAACTCGCGTCGGCCAAGTAAAGAGTTGTTGTCATACCAACTGGACAAGAACTACGTATTGTTAACATATTGCTTAGGTTTACATTTATACAAGTCCAACTATAATAAAGATTAAAGAGAAAACATAAAGTAATTAGTAATTAAAAAAAAATCGTTTGGTTATAAGTTATACATGTTAGAAGTAATAACCAATTATCAAACAAACACCTTATCGAAGATGTCAATAAGATTAGAAAACACACTCGACCCGACCCGATTAGACACGAACCGATTAAACTGAAAATTTTGACATTTAGTTGTTAGAATTCTGACAACTGAAAAAAAAGGTGAACCCAGTGAAAAAAATTTCTGGATCCGCCCCTGCATGATGCGATATATCATTAACATTTAAAAAGGTTCTGAATTAAACGACCTAATATATATATATATATATATATATATATATATATATATATAGGAAGAGGATCTTTTGAGAACCAATTTTATTTGAGAACTAAAAAGAACTAATTTGAGCCACATGTTTATTACATGTATCCCCCCTCCCATGAATTGTAGTGGTCCCCCCTTGAAATTTGTGGTTGAGATTTAGTTCTCAAAAGTTCTCAAAATAAAAAATTCTCATTTGAACCTAATCCTATATATATATATATATATATATATATATATATATATATATATATATATATAGGTAAAAGATCCGTGTAGACCCCTTATTTTTTGTAGACCCCGTAGACCCCTTATAAAACTCAATAAAACTCATTAAAACTCACTAAAAATAAAATTCAGTTTTGTTAATTTAGTTTTTTTATTTGCGATAAGCTTTTAAGAACAAAAAAAAGACAATTAAAAAAAAAGAAAAACGAAAAACATTAAAAATTGAACATTTTAAGACAATGGGTTTTAAAAATCAATGAGTTTAAAACTCAATAAACTCAATAAAACTCAGTGTTGCGTTTAAAACTCATTATTTTAAAACTCATTGTCTTAAAATCTTCGATTTTTAATGTTTTTTGTTTTTTTCTAATTTATTTATTTATTTTTTTGGTTCTTAAAAGCTTATCGTAATAAAAAAAAACCAAATTAACAACACTGAGTTTTATTTTTATTGAGTTTTATAGGGGTCTACGGGGTCTATAAAATTTAAGGGGTCTACACGGAACACTTCCCTATATATATATATATATATATATATATATATATATATATATATATATATATATATATATATAGGGAGATGATCATTTGAGAACCAATTGGGTTTGAGAACTAAAAAGTATTAATTTGAGCCACAAGTTTATTTACATGTATCCCCCCTCCCATGAATTGTAGTGGTTCCCCCCTGAAATGTGTGGTTGAGATTTAGTTCTCAAAAGTTCTCAAAATAAAAAGTTCTTATTTGAACCTAATCCTATATATATATATATATAATATATATATATATATATATATATATATATATATATATATATATATATAATTGAACCCCTTTTTAGACCATTGATCTTGTTGATCATATGGCTCTCCTTTAATCCTGAATTTTTTATTAAATGTAATTAATAAAACATTTAACATATATGCAAGAAGGGTAGTATGGGCATAGTAGCTTTTGTGTTTCCCAATAGATGTACTCCCTTGTCATATCAAACAGGACATGTTCCATCAACCTCATATATTATTCATTTCTCAAGCATTCAAATCCCAAAATTCAAAATTTCAAGCTTCCATTTCAGATCTATTTCTAAACCCTTCAAAACCCCCCATGTATCATCTTCAAACCCCCAGATCTCATTCTTCACAACTTTAGTTCAAAACTACCTACCACCTCCGCCACCACCCACCACCTTCCCCGCCATCTCCATCCATAGATCCATGCATCGATCGACAACGTTGGAAGAGCAACTCGACCATCCATGACTTCCGGCAACAACTCCACCATCGATCACCACCCACCACCTTCCCCGCCATCTCCACCCACCACCTTCCCCGCCATCTCCATCCATAGATCCATGCCGCGTCGCTGATACCTGCGGTGGTGCGTGTGGATTATGCGTGTTTGTCGTTGTCGTTACACGAGGAGGTCTATGTGTTCCGTGTGAGGAAAGAGTGTCGATTAGACATCGAAAAGCTCGATTTTTGCAGAAGATTTGAACGAGGTAAATGCAATTTTTGATTTCCATAGTTTTTTTTGTCAAATGCGGTGGTCAATTGATGCACCTTCCTTCCTTCTTTTTCTCTTTTTGACCATTGAAGCTTTAGACGAGAACACATAATCTATAAGTACCAAGTGAAGAGTTGCAGGTTAATTGTGGGATGGAGAAGATGAACTTGATAAAGAAAAACATTTAATAAATAATAATAAACAATATCACCTAGGAAAAGTAAACTGTGTCAATATGGGTAAACGAGAATTTGGTTTTCATTTTACTAAAATATATTATTGCAAGTAAATTTTGAATGTCATTTTACTCGAGCATTTTGTAAATTTTAATTTTGAATGTTGGAAAAACATGTTTTTTGTTTATTATTATATATATTATCATAAAATATTTCATTTATTATTTAAACTATGAATATCTCACAATATACGACATGTCATGTCTATTTACTTATTTTTAAAATGTGGTTATCAAAATAGAAGAAATTGTTAACTTTTAAATTCTAAATACTTATGTAAGTTTGTTTATATGTAAACTATGTAGTTATTTGGATGATATCACATATGTAATTTTACCACTCAAGATTGTACAAGTGTTTATTACTTTCATTTTCTTTAACTTTTAAATTCTAATACTTATTTATGTTTGTTTATAATTTTCATATGAAAAAAAGGATATTACAACGGGTTTATAGAAAAATCAATTTGGGAGGCCAGAGATATCCTAACCAATTTTAAATTGTAATGTTACTTTTTAAAGTTTGTGTAACGTTAAACGTTACATATGTAACTTTGTGTGTTGTTACATTTTATAACTTTTTGCTCAATGTTACATGTGTAAGCTATGTATTTTTTTTTAATTCATTACGAGTCTTTATTTTTATGTTACATATGTAACTAATTTTTATGTTACATATATAACTTGTTTGACACATTGAATGTGTTTCTTGATTTTTTTATAGATAACATGTGTCACGTTTACATATATGAATTGATGAATTTGTTTTTCTCCGTAGGTGAATGAATTTTTGCATCAAACTTGAAGATGATTATCAACAACTGAAGCATAATTAGTTTTTATATGATTTTTTCGTAGTTTGTTGTATTTTTTGTTAGGTTTGTTATACTTTTTATTATTATTTAAATATTTCAGTTTGTATGAAACATTTTGTAACGTTTAATGTTGATTGTATATGTTTTCTTATAAGTTAATAAAAAATATAATTGTTTATATAACATGTGTAAGGTTACATATGTTACTTGTTGATACATATGTAATAATTTCATGCCTTTGTAATATTACTATGTTATTTCACATTAAAAGTATGTTACATATGTAACATAAGTAACATCTCCATGCCTTGTAGTATTACCTATCTCTTTGACATCTAAAGTATGTTACATATGTAACATAAGTTGTTGTTACATATGTAACAATTCCATGCCTTTGTACTTTGTACACTGATCTTTGACATTTACAGTATGTTACATATGTAACCTTAGTTGTTGTTACATATGTGACAATTCCATGCCTTTGTAATATTACATAGCTTTTTTGACATCAAAAGTATGTTACATATGTACCACTAGATGTTGTTACATATGTAGCACTTCCATGCCTTTTGTAATATTACCCTGATTTTTTACATCAAAAGTATGTTACATATGCAACCTTACTTGTTGTTACATATGTACTTTTTGTTTATATAACATGTGTAATGTTACATATGTTACAAGTTCTTACATCCCTAGGTCAAATAAACTTGTTTATTAATTTTTTCTATATGACACATGTAATATTAGATATATATATTTTTTTAGCTTACTATATTTTTTGTCACTTTTTTAATATTTCAGTTCGTATAAACATTTTTAGTATGTTTATTGTTGATTGTAATGTTTTCTTATAAATTAATAAATATATATTTGTCATTTTCTTGTTTACACCCATCCAGATGTGTTTACGTATGTAACATTTCATATCTGAGCATTAAAAAAGTAAGAGAAATTTAAAAAAAATGTGAGAGATAATATTTTTCTTTTAAAAGTGAAAAGAATCACTAAATATTTTTATTAAAGTATAAAAAAGGAAAAGAAAGTTGTACATATGACATTCAAACAAACTTAAACATGTAACTGATTAAATAAAATATTATAAATCAATTAACAAATTTAATATTATAGAATAATCTGCCACGTCTACCAAATTGGAGAAAAAAAACTCGTTCTTAGTTAACATGTTAAACCGAATCCCTTTATTTGTCTATATAATAACACATGTAATGTTACACATGTTACAAGTTGTTACATGTGTAAGTTCTTACATGCATCTTCATTTTGGTTATATAACATGTGTAATGTTACATATGTTGCAAGTTCTTACATGCCTAGCTCAAATTAACTTGTTTATTGATTTTTTCCCCGATATAACACATCTAATGTGTAACGTCACATATGTTACAAGTTGTGACATACGTAGCTCAAAAAACTTGTTTATTGGTTTTTATCTATTAACACATGTAATCTTACATATGTTACAAGTTGGTACATGCGTAGATCTAATAAACTTGCTTCTTTATTTTCTCTATATAACTCGTATAAACATTTTTAATTTGTTAGGATGATTCTCTAATAAACTTGCTGATATATTCTGATTATTGATTTTTTTCTATATAACGCACATATGTTAGAAGCTATTACATGTGTAGCTCAAATACACTTGTTTCTTTATTTTGTCTATATAACATGTGTAACATCACATATGTTACAAGTTGTGATATGTATAGCTTAAAAATCTTGTTTATTGTTTTTTATCTATATAACGCATGTAATGTTACATATGTTACAAGTTGTTACATGCGTATCTCAAATAAACTTATATCTTGAATTTTTGTCTATATAATAACACATGTAACGTTACATATGTTACAAGTTGTTACATGTGTAAGTCACAAAATATTAATAAAATGTATTTTCCAATCACATTATATATTTAATTTTTAATGTGTAACATATTACATTTGTATTTTCTAGTCATGTTATATATATCATATTGTGAAACGTTACAAATGCTCTAAAGTCTTATATGTGTAACTCAAATAAAATTATTTATTGTTTTTTGTCTATATAATAAGTGTAACGTTTTACGTATATTAACTAATGAACTTGTTTTATTCGGAAAAAAAAATCTCTAAAGATTTTTATTAAAGTATAAAAAAGGAAAAGAAATTGTACATATAACATTCAAGCAAACTTAAACATGTAATTAGTTAAATAAAATATTATAAATCAATTAACTAATTTTGTAATATGGAATATTTTTTCCACGTATAGCAAACTGGAGGAAAAAAAACCCGATTTTTAGTTAACATGTTAAACTAAATCCTTTTTTATAACATATTTTTAGTTATATTTTAGACAAACCAGTTAATTAATAGAATCAAATTTAGAACCCAAATTTGAAATAAGCTAATTCATAGGAAAAAAAAACTCATAATTGCTATTTATTATAATATAGAAAAGATGAAAGATGAGAGATAAGGGAGGAGGCCGTTCAAATAAAAAGAGAGATGGGGGGAGGAGAGAGGAGAGAGAAATGGTGAATAAGTTAAAAAACTATGACTATGAGGGAGGAAAGAGAAATTATAATGGGTTAAAGTGTATGATGATGAGAGAAGAGAGATGATGTACATAGTACACCAAGTGTCCTTTATAAATCTTGAAAAAAGAGGTTGTCAGGTTGAAGGAAAAGGGAGAAATGAGTAAATGTCCATCTTGTCATTTTCCTTATGATTATAAATGGTGATGTGGAACAATGAGGTCCTTTCATTTGGGTTCTATAGATTCCTCCACTTAACAAGGTTTCTATTATAACCTTCCCCATATATATATATATATATATATATATATATATATATATATATATATATATATATATATATATATACAAAAGGTTGTATACACTAAAAACACATTAATGAGAAGAAATCTGATTTATTATTTTTATAAATCAATGGTTGAGATTTAAGTATAATATAATAAGAGGAAAATAAAAGGTTGAAATATATTTTTGGTATAGCCTTTTTTATTTACTTCTTCAAAGTTTCATCAAATTTTTTAAATGTTCATAACTTTATCATACGACATTATTTTTCTATAAATGATATGATACAAAATCAAACATTTTTCTCTCTTAAATTTTAGTATATATTATTAATGCATAAAACACCTAAAATTATTTTTTCTTTCAAAAAATATATTGTTTTGTAACTATACATGTTTTACGTTAAAACAATATGATTTGTACGATTTTGCATTGGACATTTTGTTTTGTGTTAATTATGTTGTTTTGTATTAAAACAACACATTTGTGTTTTTTTATAAATAAAATAGCACATAAAATTGTATTGGTTTGCATTAGAAAAATGTACCGATAATATAATGCAAACATTATTTGTACTGTTTTCTAACTATATGTACTCTTTTACGTTAAGAAAACATTATTTGTACTGTTTTGTTTTATGACTAAAACAATTTTGTATTTGACCCAACCCCTATATACATATATATGTATATGTATTGATTCGACAAGACAGTTCCAACGCTACTAGAACGAGTTCAATCGGGCTTAGTTTGAGTCGACTCCTCAAGGCTTCTCGTTTTTTAGTGTTCCCTTTTGAACCTTCTATATATATAAACTACTATATAAAAAACCTCATATATATATATACACCCACTATATGACAAACAAAATCCTTATTATCACTTGTAATCCTCACATTCACTCTCTTCAAAATTCCTTATCGCTCTCTTCTATTAATTATCAACTCATCTTCTATTAAATACTAATGATTTTAAATAATTAATATAATTAAGAGTAAATTACTGTTTACGTCCATGTGGTTTGCACCAAATTATTATTTAGGTCCCAAATTTTCAATTTCAACAAATCTGCCCCTGTGGTTTTCGATTTGTATCCAATCATGTCCCAAATGCTAACACAGTTAAAATTTTCTGGTAAGTTTTGGTGAAATAACGAAAATACCCTTAATCTTTTATTCTCCTTTAATTTATAAAAAAAAACTTAAACCACCCCTCAATCTCCGGCGAGGCCTTTCCTTCCAAAACCTCAACGCCGCCGCCCTAATCGGACTCGTCCTCCCGATGGCGTTCTCCGGTCGTGACGTTTTTCGGCGGGTTTTCATTGCTGGTGAGGGTTTTTGTGCCAGTGGTTTAGAATGCGATGGTTGTGATTCTGTTAGATCTCCGGCACTCAAATCTCGGCCTCACCAACGCCACCACCGACAACCGACAACCAAACATCCTTCCCCTCTCCGGAAACGATTCAAATCTCTGGTAACAATTCAAATCAAATCGCCATTCAAATCAGATGCAAATCAGATCTTGGCCATTCAAATACAAATCACCGTTCAAATCAAATCGTCGTTCTTGCATCCGTCGGAGATTGGGTGACGGAGATGGCCGGAATTGGTTCCGATCTTGGTCGCTGGGGTGGGGGGTTTCGCCGGTGGAACCAGTTAATTTTGAAACCAGATCTGTGGTGTTCGCCGGTGGAAACTTCGAGCATGTTCGTTGCCGGAAACTTCGAACGTGTTCGTTTTCGGAAACTTCGAGCGTTGCGGTTGCATCATCACTGCCGTCGGACGATTCATCTTTTCCGGAAACATCGAGCGAGTTTGTGATGGACCCATATTTGTACGGTTTAATTAGAAATAAAGGGTATATATATGTTTTTTGTTTTGTTAATAATAAGGGTATTTTGGTCTTTTTGCTTAAAACTAACAGAAATTTCTAACGGTGTTAGCATTTGGGACTTGATTGGATACAATTCGAAAATCACAGGGGCAGGATTGACAAAATTGAAACTCTGGGACCTAAATGCTAATTTGATACAAACCACAGGGACGTAAACAGTACTTTACTCTATAATTAAATATCAAATATATAAATCTTATTATTCTAATAACTTTTTAAACTTAGTAAACTATAATAGGATTTTAATTGTATCTTTTTTTAAAGGGTTATTGGCTTTAATTAATCCCAACTATCACTTATTGGCCGGGATAACTCCCAACTAAAGAAATCACCACCGCCACCCCCAACTATGAACCTAATTTCTGACAACACTCCCTCATGCACATTTTATGACACGCTATGCACATTTTATGACACGATATTTTAACGGAGGGAGTGTTGTCAGAAATTAGGTTTATAGTTGGGGGTGACGGTGGTGATTTCTTTAGTTGGGAGTGATCCCGGCCAATAAGTGATAGTTGGGATTAATTCAAGCCAATAACCCTTTTTTAAATATAATTTGATAATTTTTAAATCTTCATTATTTGTTAATTACACTTTTAAATATTTATTATTTCTAATTTTATGGGTGTATGCTTAATGAGTTTTATTATTTCTATACGTTTAGGTATAACGATATGCTTAAAAAATATAATAGTTATCATATACGAAATTATTAGTTATTTAATTTTTAAAATATTATGTGTAACACGCTGGTTTGCATAACTAGTTTATATATTTAATCAACAAAACCAAAGGTCTTATTTCTCATACAAATAAAAATACATACTATATAGACATATACTATAGTATGTTTTTTGATTTGTATGAGAAAATATATAAGACATTTTTGTTTTGTTGATTGAATTAAAAGTATGTATAAATAGAGAAGAACGCGTTCTGTGTGCTGGCGGAATGACAGTGAGAGTGAGGGCATGTGGAGTGACAGAGTGGTTTAATGCCGGAGAAGTTAAGTAGTTGGATTCATCCGTACACATTTAGATACCCCTTCCAACGAACTATCTTCTCAAATCAAAATGCACCGTCTCTCCTTACTCCTTCCCCACTATGTTTGTTTGATCTTCGATCACCTAAATGGCTAAATCATATATTATTCACACATTAACTAAGTTTAAGGTTAAAGTTAGGGGCTTTTAAGATCACAGATTTGGGTTTGTAAATATATCTGGATCTCAAACTGAACTCAAATTATCTGAAATATTTGTTTAAGACTTTAATAAATTATAATCATTTATTCCATATCCGAAATACCCTTTATTCTGGATCTCCATCTGATACACGAACCTAAATACCCACCCTTTTGTTTTGAGGTAAAATCTGTGGTTCATCTTCATGATTCATTGATTCAAAGTCAAGTTTCACTAAGAGTAAAGTTCATCGCCTTTTCTACTGCTATTTTCAAAAATCGAATGTTCAAGAACTGGTTTTGAGTGCTCGATGAACACACATAATGTGTGTATGTGAGAGAGAAAGAAGGATTTCTGTAAATCCAGTGTCCAAGTGCCAGGGGCGAGGTATGCTTTGAGTCACCTCGGTCGTTACCATTTTTTCGTTCAGAAGTCTCGACAATACATGTATTTTTCCGAAAAAAATTATATGTATTGAATTGGTCCCTACTCGAATATTTTTATATGTATTGAGTCGGTGCCGACTCAAAATTTTATATGTATTGAGGTGTTCCCCACTCGAAAATTTTATATGTATTGAGTTGGTCCCTAAAAGTTCAGATTTATATACCGATAGATAGCTAGTATATAATGTTTTGTAACACATAGTGACGTGTAACCAGAGCTGACTGTAGAACTGCTTTTACTACCATGCATTGTCGTGCATGATAAAAATTAGTAAAATAAAACACCTGTTCGATTTCCTATTGGGCTAGAGCGACTAGCACGGGTGGGGCTTGTCAGTCCCAGTAGTACTACCTCTTATTTCCTGCTAAATCCATACTTGTGGCACGCTGTAAAAGGACCTTCGTTGTGGCAAAATGCCGATCACTATTGTTCACAAGGATGGTATAATATAATCTACTAAGCTTTCAAAGAATAAATTGTTTTACAGCATGTCTTCTCCTCCAATGAAACAGTAAAAGTAGGGGTCGTAAACTCACCTCGGGTGCGTGCTAAAAATAACCAAATGCTTCAAAGAGTTGATGAATCGCCTAAACCTCACCTATGACACGCAAATGTGTAAGCACGTTGTGGTTAAATAGACATCCCGTTGTGTACAAACACAATACCTATTACTTTCTAATAAAATTAACAACCAAACACAATACCAATTTTTATTGAAATTAATTCCAATTCCTTTAAAACATTTCAATTTCCTAAAAAACATTCTTTGAACCATTGTATGCATTTAGTCTCAGTTTGCTATGGAAATTAACACCATCTATTTTTTTCTTTTGGTCTTTTTTTTAAGGATCAAAACACCCTTCTTACTTTCTTACTAAAAAACATAAGAGATAGCGAATTTTTCCCCCAAACCCTACGTCTACATGTTCTGGGGCTTGGCTCTACTTGGGTGAATCGAACAGGGGTTTTATTTTACCCACATGCCAAGCCCGTGTCCGCTTGGGCTTTCATTAAGTAATTATTTGGCCCACTTTCTGATTTCATTAGCATGCTGTTCACGAAAACGACAAAGAGTATAATCATATATTTAACTTTCCAAATATTCATTAGTGCTCATAAAAATATAACTTGTAATAATTTATCGAAATGGTTATGACATTTGATTTGTTGATAGTTATGCTCGTGTTTAATTTAATTACGCTATTTTAGCTCGCATTCTTTATAACCCACAGATATGAAGACCAATTAAAATAATTTATTCTGCATTTACATCGGTGCATTTTTAGTAGAATTAGTAAACAAAAGAGTGAAAAAAAATACACTGACAAATTCCCGGAGGGGTATATATGTAATATTTAATTACCAACACACCCCACCAGATGGCTATACGCCTTTTTTATAAACAAAAATTTATTCACTTCTATATTTACCTAACCCATTTTATCAATTTCTCTCGAAAGCCAAAATGCAACTATCATTATCTCAATGTTAAAAAAAAAAACTAAGGAGAAGAATACCAATGTATTGGTTTCTCAAGACCAAATTTAAAAAAATTTGAAATGTCTAAAATTTTGACGCTTTTCAACAATCACGACTATCCGAGTGTCATATCTATAATTTCTAGAATCAACAAGTCCAACAACATCATGAAGATCCTTTTTAACTCCTCAATTTCAACACTATCGTAAACAAGTTGATAAGAGTGAGCTGACAAGGAAGAAATCAAGGTCATGGACCCAAGACAAAGATGTCGTACTTGCAAAGGGTTTTTTTTTTGAACAGCATTATATTAAGCACCAAAAAGACACTTAGCAAGGAGCTAAGATGTACAACACCAGAACCAAAAACAACACCAAAAAGACAGAAAATTACATGATACAAAAACTACTCCAATCCACTCTTTTCCTGCTCCTATTCTCCACCCAAATTTGACTCCAAATCTTGATGTCTTTGATCACTTTGCTCACCGAGGGGGACTTCCCGTTGAAAACTACATCATTTCTTTCTTTCCAAATGAACCAACAAGACGTAAGAATAATCGCATGCACCATCTCTTTCTTCTTGGCCTCAATATTGCTATCTAGATAAATCTTGAGCAAGTCCTCAAACGAAAAAGCCCACGGAAAGGAAATGCCGCACCACCCCGCAACGCCTTGCCACACCCCAACCACAAAATAACAACCCGTGAAAATGTGTGTGACCGATTCCGGGCCTCCCCCGCACAACTTACACAGGTCCGAGGAACAATTAATATTCCTCTTAATCAACGCATCCATCGTGGCAATCCTATTGCGCTGAGCTCTCCAAATAAAGGAATTCACCTTTAAAGGCACGAGGTTACTTGCAAAGGGTTACATTCATTGTTCCGGGTATTGGGTGAGAGACGGTTTTTGAAAACGTATACTCGATTATTTTGTCGAAAACAGTGGAATAAAAGACCGCACCATCCACCAACTTAACTCCAAGTGGAAAGAAATGCAGCCCACCGTTAACCGCTTTAATGAGATTTAAAACAAATCTAACCACCGTCACATGAGTGGTTAGTCTGATGCAGTCAAGCAGATGTTCTACTTCTACATTTATTTCTCATTAGTCTACTCCACGATTTGAGTGGACGCGAGCTACAGGCCACCTTTCAAATGAAAGAAGAAATAGACGACTGATGTTAGAGTTGGGAGTGGTTGTTTTTATTTTTAGTTTATTATTTCTTTTAACTTTTAGATTGTAATGATTTTTGTATTTTTTTTGTTGGAATGGATTCTTTAATGGTATGAGGTATACCCCAAGTGAGTTGGGGATGTGAGTTTTATCACGAGGTATTGACTGGACTCACACGGGTATGAGGTATACCCCAAGTGAGTTGGGGATGTGAGTTTTATCACGAGGTATTGGCTGGACTCACACGGGAACTCAAAGAGGAGGCGTATACACATGTGAGTTGGGGATGTGAGTTGTACATACCATTGGTTGTGCAACCGACTCACTCATGCACGGGGTAGTGGCGGATCCAGGATTTATTTTCACTGGGTTCACATTTTTTCGGTGGTCGGAATTTTAACAACTAAATGTCAAATTTTTTTAGTTTATTCGGTCCGGGTTGGATCGGGTCTAATGTGTTTTCTAATCTTATTGACATCTTTTTATCTTCGATAAGATGTTAATACTTCTAACATGTATAACCAAACCAACCAAACCATTGTTTTTTTGTTTATTACTATTATTTGTTGTTTATTCTTTAATCTTTATTATAGTTGCACTTGTATAAATACAACCAAAATAACATTTTAAATAAAATCAGTGTAGTTCTGTTGGTAACATACAGTGTAATAACTTGAGAGACAAAGGTTCAAGACCCAACAATAGAAGGTTTTTTATTTATTCACCAATAAACGAACAAAATGAAAGTAAAAAACGGAGGAAGAAGGAATCGAACAAGGGACCTCTCGTTTCAGTAATATGGCGCAAACCTGTTGAGCTGGGAGGTTTACTAGGATTCACTCCTAGTTGTATATATTCACTCCTTGTATTATATATAAATTTACACTAAAGTTTTGAAAGTCACTGGATACCCGTGAACCCGGTGTCTACAACGTAGATCCCCTCCTGACTCGGGTGTATACCGCATTGTCTAATGAAATGAACTAATATTTAATTATTTTAAAAAAAACATTTAGGGATTTAGACTTGCACATCACTACTTTAGAAGAGTTAGAGGGAGTTATGAGAAAAATGATATGACGTTGACATGAAGCACAAAAAGTGAGGGAGGTGTGGATTGCACTTCCACTCTTAGAATCTTCCTCTATTAGGTCATTCGTAGTGATGTGATGGTATGATGGGAAAAGTTATACCACGCAGGATAACACATTCTAACGTGGCTCTAAGCGCACTTGCAAACAAGTCATTACCCTCGTTTTCTTAAGATGTAGAAGATGAACTTGAAGATGAACTTGCAAACAAGTCATTACCCTCGTTGGAATCACGCTGGCCCCATCTAACCCACACCTTCCGCCCGTTGTGTTGGTCACTAAGTCACCTTCACGTCCCCATAATGGCTAAGGGGTGGTGTTTCAGGGCGTTTTCACACCTCGATCACCACGTCACCATTACCGATAGCCTTATTATTTCAGTGTGCCAACACGAATCCCTCTCTCTCACAATTTCTAATGACGCTACCATGAGCTTTACTCTTGTTTCAAAAGGAACAAGATCACAAAAATGAACCACAAACCCAAAGTCCTTCTTTCTCACCATTTCTGGAAATTGTGAACAATTTTGGATATAAATTGTGAACAATTTGAAGTATCCAAGGATACTGTCCCAAAGAATCGTGGCGGAACCATAGTCATTGGCTCGCTATAATCGCGTCAAACACATTACATGTGGTGGTTCCTGTATCATCTCAGCCGATCTCTGAGTTTTGAGTTTTGACCCACCAAATCACCAGTTATGTCTCACTTCATCACCAGAGGAGAAAGACACACCATCTTCATCTTCATCTTTGAACTAAACAAAAATACCGTCACCACCACCACCACTGATGACCGGTTACAGTTGTGGATTGACTCGGATGTCTGTGGTTTTTGTAGAAGGTGGTTGCAAGAGGTGGTTGGAGAAGGTGGCCTCTGGAGGCCGGTATTATAAGGGAGGAGTTTATTGAAATGAAAATTAATTTTAATAAAAAAAATTAATTTTGAATCTTCAAGGTTATTTAAATAGAACTATGCGCATCATGGTTTTTCTGCTTTGTAGCGGATAAAAACTTAATATTTTTTTATAACGTCAAACTCTCACACATTCTAATCTACTTCAAAATCTATATTAAATCATTAAAATAATTTAAAAAATAAAAAAGAAATTGCAAGTCAAAAGTGCCAAAATTTTAAATAAATAAAAAAGGATGCAGAGCAATAAAATATTATACAAAAGTAAAAGTAAACAATAAAATATTTTGTACTCTTAATAACCACTTTTTAAAGGAACTTTTATCAAAATTGTCAAAGTTAACCAAGATTCTAATCAAAATGACCCACTTAATTTTGCCTTGTCCTAATCAATAGTTTGGTGATACCTCAGACTATCCGGCAAAAATCCTTTTTGAACCGGCTTAAACGTCAACCTTTGGTCCCACTCTCTAGCCACTAATTTGACGACACATCTACGTGACCGCAAAAAAAGGTAGTCAACGCCTAAATTAGCTGGCAAAAAAGATACTTTGATGGACCAAAAATATAGTCAACCACAAAAAAAAAAGTGTCATTTTGACAAGTCAAATTTTAAAATGGTCATTTTAACATATTCTTGATCATCTTTTATTTTGGTAAAAATCACCTTTTCAAATCATATAGTTATCCTTTAACTTTACTGTGCAAACCATAGTAAATTAATATAAATAATCATTAAGAAGAGTAGAAGACATTGATCACTTGAAACTACATAATATATAGTTCCATGTTTGAACAGCTACATGGTTAAATATGAATGTCTCTATTAATAAAGTACGTCGACTGAAATCCTCAAGAAGCTTGGTTGATGTCAATAGGGAAGAGCCTCACCTTCAAACCATATTTCATTTGCAGTATAATCGAATCACTTGCACAAACCTCATGACCCTCCACCAATTCCACATGATAATGGCAAATGATTGCAGTCGCCACCATCTTCATCTGAATCATACCCATTTCTTTACCCAAACACGTCCTTGGCCCCGCATGAAACGCGATGAACTTGTACGACGGTTCATGCTTTATCCCTCCTCTCTGTGAAAACCATCTTTCCGGCTTAAACTCCATGCAATCCTCTCCCCATATCCCTTCCATCCTCCCCATCGTATAAAACGATAGAATGATCCTCGAGTGCTCGTCGACAGCGTGACCACTTGGCAACACGTCCGCCGCCGATGGAGATTTGTGCTCCAAAGCAACCGGCGGATACAGCCTTAACGCTTCGCAAATTCCTGTTGAAAATTAGTTAGACCAAAAAATAAATCAAACTCCAAAAGAAACAAAAATAATATATATATCGAATTACAGGATAACTTCTTTAATTTTTTAAGATGTTGTAGGGCTTAGCGGCTAGTTTGCTTGACTACTATTTCTTGCTTTTTGCGGTTACTACAAGCCGATGTGTTTGTGTATGTTTTGTTGCTACCACTCTCCTATTCACGTCTTCTACTTTTACTACTATACTACTTTTCTACCATTTATAAAAAATTGAGTTGTCAAATTCTCATTGGCTTAGATTACTTTTGCCTCTACCACCACCCCTCCTTCCTCAGAAGCCGCCACGTAGGTTTCTCGCGGGTTCGGAAGGCAAGACCCTAGCCTCCATTCTAATCATTTGAAATTCGATGGGACCCCATGAGAACCAATAATGAACCTACATATGTCTTTGAAGGCTAAAATTTAGGCGGCGACTAAACTACGATGCTAAAGTTCACTGGGTGGCTATACTACAATGGCTAAACTGTAATCGTCGTACCATAGTTGTCAGCTATACTTTAGCCATCAGAGACATGTGTAGGTTTTTTATTGGTTGTTATGTGGGTCCTATCGAATTTCAAAAAGATTAAAATGGAGGCCATAGTCTTGTTTTCTTAGCCGACGAAGTCTAGGTGACCCCCTAGCGGATTTGGCTCAAAATGAATAGTCATGGCCTTTGAACAAATCTTTTATTGGTATAAAAAAAATAGTTTAACTAGGTTATTAAGATGATTTTCCAAACCATAATTTTCAACAATACCTCCGTGAAGATAGACTAGTTTTCCCAAGTCTTTTACACTCAAACTTTCCCATTTTGCACCACCTAAATGCTTCTTGATCTCTTCACGGATATTCTTCTCTGCCGTCGGGTTTTGAGCAAGGAGATAAAAGAACCAAGAAAGAGCCGTGCTTGTGGTGTCCCTCCCGGCGATCATCAAATTGAGTATGGTGTCTTTTATGAACTTTCTTTTGTCCGTAGATGTCCCTAGCTGTCCTTCAAACCCCCTCATTAAGGACGTTAACACCCCTAACTTCTCTTCCTCCTCCTTTTGTCCATCTTTTATATCCAAACACTTGTATATAAATTCGTCGAAAACCATACAAGCTTCACTCAGCTTCTTCTCCTTCCCCATCCCGTATCTCTTCTGCAGCTTCCAAACTTGTTCGGGCAAAAAATGCCGCCAAAAAAGCGCTTCTTCGGCCTCCGTGAAAGCCTTCTCGCATGGAACGAATGGTAGCTCGACCGACAAGCTTCCAGGATCATAATCCAATAACAAATCGCAAATCGCGTCAAAAGTGAACCTTTGAAACAGTTCCTGCAAATCCGTCTCCTCACAGTTCGAGGAGACGGATTTAAGGACAGGGAGAAGGCCGAAAACGACCTTCTTCTTGATGTTTGTTTCCAGTAAGGATGGAAATTCGGGGTGTTTGAGTACGGACATGATCGTTTTCCTATGGATTTCCCATAACTCGTGATCGGAGTTGAAGATTCCGTCTCCAAGTATATCGAATATGTTACGGAATTCGGGGCCTTTGGGATAGTTTTGGAAGTTTTTACTCAACATGTAGTGAATGTTGGCCGGGTCAGATGTGTATAGCATGTCTATGTTGGCAAACCAAGGACCTTTGAGAAGGAAGGTACCATTGGTAAGTTTGAGGATTTGAGTGGCCAAATCATGGGCTCGGTGGGAGTTTAGGAGGACGTCCGGAGTCATGCCAAAAAACGGCCAGTTAGTGATCGGGAGACGCCTTCTACGGCGGAGAAAAAGGGCAACGGGAATAAGGAAGATGATCAAAATGAGAAGCATTTCGGAAGCCATGGTTTGGTTGGTTGATTAAGAGGAAAACCGAAGGTTGATTTATACCGAGGATGATAGCTAGATAGATGTGATAGTTTCCTGTTCTTTTTGGTTGTTTTTTTTTTTGGGTTTGATAGATTGATAGCTAATGAATTGAAGAATATAGTGACACAAGTGGTCCAACTCAGAGAAAACAAAGTTTAACAAATCTTTTCTTAGAATGATTTGTAGGGAAGTTTTTGGATGTAATTTATATCAACATTATTGAATTCTAGTTCATCCTTTGAGGTTCTTGCTTTTGAGCATCAATATTAGTTGATTGTTTTCACCAAATGAATACTTATGAAGACATCAACCATCTATTAGTCAAACCGCCAACCGAGGCAACAATAGAGTCTATCCGGTCTCACAAGATCCTAGATATCAAGCGGTTTCAACTAAGGACTACATCGTCGTCACCCCACTCTACTACTTCTTGCTGCTGATAAAATCGGCTAGAAGTAGCTGGTGATCTCTTTTTGATTTGTTTTGTCCTTTTGTGACTAACAACCACAACTATATTTCTCATCCACCCTTTTCATTTTGATACATTTTTATAATTTTCTATTACTTTTTAAAATTTGAGGTGACACATTCTTATTAGATTAGACTACTTCTTCTACTACCACCCCCTCATCCCTAAGCATCCGATAATTGAACAAGATTAGACATAACGGTTGCAGGAAAACCTTTGCAGATTATACGATGAAATCGAGTCAACTCGCAACATATTAGAAACAAAAACATGAGAAGTCTAACTAATAAAAGAATATTATATATACTTAATTGTTTAAAAAATGTAACAAAAATATAAATTTGTTTAATCGTGTCATAAACATGTTAGACGATGTTAAACCTGTTTAGACAATATCTCAATCATGTCATAAACATGTCAAACTATTTATTACACATAACACGTGTAACTCAATCTCAAACATATTTAAGCCGTGTCATATCATGTTAACCGGTTTGTGTAAAAAATTATCGACCAATCAATATTGATTTATTATGAATGTGAAGTACACCAAATATCTTTACACTTAGATATGCATGGATATTTGTTACGATCAATCGACACTAACATGTGTTTACTTACTACAAGTATTTCTAAATTGGCCACCCTCCATTAATAAAGGCCACTAACTTGAACACGAATTTCCTCATCGGTTAGAGGATACGCGATAAAGACTTATGCCTCTTAGGCATTTTTCGTATTCAACATAACTAACTTTTTAAATGGCCCTCCTTCTATTCTAAGCAAAACGATACATTTAACTTGAACATTATCATGATTGTTCATATTCAAGAAATATGAATCGTATTGGTTTTTTATCTATAATTAACATGGCCCAAAATTAAAAATACTAATAATAAATACATATTTTATTTCATTTGAATTTGTATAATACGACGATCATAAGAGTTATATACGTTTCAATAGGGGCCTCAATTTTTTAGTTCGTTTTGGGCTTCCACAGCGGTTAAGCCGCCTCTGTGAGTGAGCACTTGGGTGTGGCCCAGTGGTAAAAGAAAAGTCTATTTGGTGAATACGAAGGTTAAAACCTTGATAATAGTGTAAAATTGGTGGAAATAAAAAAGCAGTTGTTCAACAAAAAAAAAGAGAATATGATGAGTGAATTAAATTATCAGAATGTATCGAATTAGAGTTTTTATTATTGAGGCTACGAGCCCATTAAATTAATTTGAGTTTACATGTTATGTCTATATAATGTAAGGTAACCTATTTAATAATATCACTTTTCTTATTTTCATGGTATTATGGCCAATCTGGTTTCTATTATCGCCCTTGCACCACACACAAACAACAACCGTCACAACATGTTTTAGCTTGTGCTTTATATATAAATAGCTTCGGCATAAAATAAAATAACAAAATGTTCTCTCGAACACATTAATGACTGGGAGTTCACGTTCTCATCATCTTTGGTAAAATCAACACCACAACAAAGACATTAATAACAAGCTCTGTCAAGATTTAGCTAAGAACCACCCATTTTAAAAAAAAGGAAATGATGGATTACTCACGTTTCATTTGATGGTCAGATGCAAATAGAAAGCTAAGCATTAGTAAATTTAAAGATCTCAAGGTGGAAAAAAGATATCCCATACGTTATCCTTAATATGTTGAAGTATCAACTTATTTTCATAGAGTCATTCGGTCTAAATCCTACATGAAGAATCTAATTAGATGATTGAACAGAAGGACCTAGGATATAGAAGATCATAACATGAGTGATTCGACAGATTTTGATTCTAATGTTTCCACCCATGTGGTCCTTCATTATACCATATACATAAGATCCATTTGTATAGATATCATCTACATCCAGAAAGTCTTGTGCTTTAAAAAATGCTTGTACAGTTTGGAAATGGGTTTTGATCGATAAATAAAAAGAAAATCTACTTCAATCAATATGCCCTTAAACACAACCATATATAACATAAAAATCACACTTGCAAAGGGTGATTCTAAATTATTCATGGTATTGATTAAGAACTCATGCTGCAGGGGATAATGGCTGGAGGTTTGAGATTTTTGAGGTCTGAAGTTCGAAACATGACTCAAGGGGGTTTTCTCAAGTGATAGGTTTCCTCCTTGATATGTTTCTAGATTAGTCAAGCCGGTAGTGTCAAATCCATTATGAACGGTTGCAATTTCATCTAATGAGGTTCACTCGGATATTGAAAGTAGTTCCAAAGGCTCCCCCCCCCCCCCCCCCCTCGCTTTTTTTAATTGATAATTTGACTTGTCTCCTCTAACCTTCTTGTTTCACTCTTTTCTTACAATTGAATATTTGTCATTTTCTATTATTTTTCCCATAGGATTGTTATTTCCCTTAAAAACACAAGGAGGTGCCACAAAAAATTAGGCCAAAAATTTTATGTAAACGGAGTTGCACATGTGACTGATCCACAAAAAAAGTACCTGACCCAAAAAAAAAAACCCAAATATTGTGATCCATTAGAGAATTGAGCCGCCATGTTACAGCATGTTGGGCCTGGGTATACGGAGGCGGAGCCATATGATCCAGATCTACCATTCACCTGATCCACCCAAAACCCAAAACTAGGGCTAGGACCAACAACATGATTTCAGTCTGTGGGGTACTTAAGGGGTTTTTGATTTGTAGAATTTGTAGGAACTAGAATCGGATTTGAAATTTGAATTGGACTAGAAAGGATTACTTTGAAAATCCACGGTGTTTTTTTGATGGAATTGAGATGTAAAAATATCTAAAAAGATAATACTACCCAATGTTTTAAAACCGGAATTTTAAACCAGACCGGTCTTATTTAAAAAATGGTTCAACCGGTTGACCCGGACGGTTGAACCAGATTGACTATTCAAACCTTTATTTACAATATACATTGTATAAACTTTCAACTGTGACAAATGTCGTTAAAAACTTTAATAAAGTTTAAATTAAGTTACAATTATCCAAAATAACATCAATATAAGTTCTAATTAAGTTATATTTATCAAAAAAAAATATCAGACTTTCAGTTATCTTCGATAGATGGTTTGTTTTAGAATCTCTAGTGGCAAGTGACGAAGTGACGATTTGTTTTCACCTGATTAGTTAACTTCAATTAAGAAAATATTGAAAAACCCTACGGCCCTACCTTTTTTCATTGTTTTAAAAATGTTTATTTAAATTAATTTAAAAAAAAAACAGTTCACCCGGTTGAACCGGCCGGTTCAACCGTAACACCCAGCGGTTCAACCAGAAAACCCGCGGATTCATTTTTTTTATCCGGAACTACTATAACCACCCTCAACCGAACCGGTACACCTACCGGTCACCGGTTCAACCGGCCGGTTCAATCCGGTTTTTAAACACTGATACTACCCTTAAAATTAACAAATATATATTAAAAAAAAGTCCAAACTCCGACCCCACCCCACCCAATACAAAATGGACATGAACCGACATAATAATATGCAACAATAGGCTCAAAGCGAATCATGATCATAGCTGCTAAATTCTCACCAATAGCAAAATATTATTAGTAGGGTATGGGATAAATGGATAATGAGATGTAGCCATGTAGACGAACATTTTCTTTATCCCAAAATATAGAAAGACTGTTTTTAGTAAGACCCGACTCTGTACTGTAAAGAAACCATGAAAAAAAAAGGTAATAACAAACTCAAAATGCAAAATGTATGGGGAATTTGGTTTATAATCCAAACTATTAACAGTTGGCTGATAATAATCTCAACTGAAGAAATGTTTTTTAGCACTCCCAACTTTCAAACTAATTTCTTTTAATGGCATTTTCTAACGGAACCTTAACTTCGTTAAAATTTGATGACGTGGAACCCTAACTCCGTTAAAATTTTGGTGACGTAGCACCCAACTAGGTTGCCATGTCACCAAAATTTTAACGGAGTTAGGGTTCCATTAGAAAATGCTCATTGAAAAAAAATAGTTTGAAAGTTGGAAGTGCAAAAAAAAACATTTATTTAGTTAAGATTATTATCAGCCAATTGTTAATAGTTTGAATTATTTAAAACCAATTTTCCAATGAAAAAAAAGGTAAAGTTGCAAAGTTGGCTCAAATTTGGAGTAGTGGGTATTGAATCATTCAATAATAGGCTCAAAGTGAAAGAAAAAAAAAATATTGGACAAGAACAAATGAACAAATGACAGTGGTAATAGCCAAATACGATAACGTATTCATGTAAAAGACGAGAGAGATTCTACTACAGATTTGGCGAAATTGAGATGGAAAATTACACGATAGTGATGATAAATGTTATAAAAATTAGAATAAATAGGCGAAATAAAAGGAAAGGGGTGAAAATTACATGCTATGGTACGTGAGATCTTCGTAACAAGACAAATCATCTTGAAACGGAACAAAGATGAATAAGTTATCGATCCACGAAGTGGGGTGAATGAAGTTGTCTGGAGTTGCGAAAATTAAAGGAGTAAGAATGGAACTTTGTCTCACATTGGTGGAGAAATAAAACTTGAAGCGGTTTATAAGGAGGAACACTCTTTAATAATTGTTTCATTTCAAAGAATACAAGTTGGCACCCTAACTCCCACACGCACACAACACATTATGTGATCAATGGATGATATGTGACACTTGGATGACACACTCGGCACTCTACTATACACTTCGCATGCTTGAGTGCCACCTTAAGGTGGCTCGGCTTGTCGACTAGATGCCAGGTCAGATCCACTGATGATGTAGTTTGAGTTGGAAGTTGTGATCAATGGATAAGTTCAAATTAACTATTACAACTTAAATATCATGCATTTATATACTTAAATCTTGTTAGAAAAAGAGTTAATTACTATTTTAGTGCAATTCTAAAATATTTGTCCACTATTCTACGATACTTGTCCACTACTGGACTTAAACCATCAATCTTTCAAGAAAAAACACTTTATTAAACACTTAGATTAATGTAGGCTTCTTGTTGAAAGTTTTTATAGTATTAATTTATTCTCTTATTAATTGATTTTTTATTATGTTTGTTTTGTAAATCGGGAATTGGACTAACCATCATAATCAAGAGAAGTTGGAATTGGCTAAGCGGTTGAATGGGGGCTAAAGGGGTGTACACGTTTGCAGATGTGGGCTTGGAGCTTTAGCTTTGGAGAGGACTATCCATCATAACATGATGAATAGTATATGCGATTAGGGATGAAAACTCAGACGTAAAAAATATCTTCCGAGTTCATCTCTCTCAACCCTTTTATTTTAGTTTCTTCGTTCAATCATCACCGTTTTGTATGTTCTTAGATGTTCATCTCTTTGATGAATGAGTTCATTAGGTCGTAGTGAGAGTTTGACAAGTGTTAGATCATTCTATTTCATTATCTGATTTAGATTGTAATTAGGATTTGTTGTTCTTGAGTTGTATTTGTAAGTAAACAAAGATAAAATTGAGATCACCATCCACATATCGTGGGACTACGTACAAGCTCCTCTTCTCATTGTACCTTATCACATGAAATAAAGGACTTATGGTAAAAAGTATCAAGTATGTGCAATGAATCAAGGACAACTTGATATTTCCAATTATGACTTCATTGATGTTTTGTCCCATCTCAACATCCTTCCTCGCCATCCGCTCTTTTTTACTTTTACCCATTTAATTTTCAAGTAAAGCGTTAAAGTTGGCATTTTCATGGAACCATAATCACCTTGCTACAACACTAAATTAGATCGATAATTTGTTATCTTAACACCTAAGATAGCTTATATATAATACCCTAACATGACTTACAATAACCTAACATAGGTTATTAATACATAATAAGGCTTATATCATGACTTAATTTGAATACCTTCTCTATCAAAAAGCGTTTTGTTCCTCGAGCAAGAGTGAAAACAAAATCTATAATCCGACTTATAACATGAAATATTATCATTTCGGTCATTGTGCTAGAGCATGTGTTATTCTTATCAAATACCATAACTCTTGTTATAACACATATCTAAAGTTAAAAAACATATATATTTTACCATTAGAAAGAAGACAAGATTAAGAAGACAAGATTTTAACGTGTGGTACCATATTTATATATATATGCATCATCTCATCAATTATATGAACCAATGAGTTGTAAATTCAATTTTTTATAAGATGTATATTAGTTAAAAAGAAAAATCCTTGAAGCCAATGAGTGTGTGTAACATGTATATTAATAGTTTGTTGGATGCAAAGGGCTCCCACGTCCCATAAAGTCATTGACATAAATGTGACATATCACATATAGTGCCAAAATATCTTACAACGGACCCCTATCAAGCATGATGCACTCATGACTTGTTTACAAATGTACTATTTTTAATATAATTGAGAGTAAGTGAATAAAATTAATTGCACATGCATGTAGTTCGTAATGAGCATATATATATGACAATCTTGAGATAAGGCCAAGGAAAAAAAAACAGAAAAGAAAATATAATAAAATAGCAACTCCAATATCTTAAGAAAATGATATATACACGCAATATGGATATATAATATATAACTCTCTTCTTATACATGAAATCTAAAAATTAATCATTGTTCTTAACCTTAGAAAATTAAAAAGTAATTAATATGATTATAATGATATTCTATTAAATAGTTTTTCTCTTTATTAATTAATTATAGCTCTTTACATTTTTAATGATCAACAAAGTAAGCAATCACAATTGATTACAACCAAGCCAATTACAAATAGAAATCATACATTCTCACTAAAATCTATAACAATATTATGAAAAAGAAAACGATTACATATATGTGAGATTACATATATGTAGATTAAATTATCGGTCACGCTTGACTAATGACATATATGTGTAACCGGTATATATAAAGTTAAACTTCATGTTAGAGAATTATTTACTGATAGTAATTTGAAATCATCAGAGTTCGCTTTCAGATCAATCAATAGGAGTGGATACCAATTAATGATCAGATAAAATCAGATTAAGATTCAAAAGTTTCGTATGTGTTTTTGGATGCAGTGAAAACTCAATCAAAATTGATCAGCGTATGTATGGAAAAGTTCGAAATCCATTATCATAGGGAAATAGTTTGTTGGTCACAAGTAACTGCCAAAGCAGTTAACCTCACATTTAATATGTGATACTTACGAAAATTAAAATTTTCCAAGCAATTTTCCTTATAATGTTTTATTGGACCCCGACAGGGACTGCCGCCCCTTGAACCCCGCTTCTCTCGGAGGAGCTGCCTGTTATACTCGATCTATTTTACACTAAAATATCCAACATTTCATATATGTGTAACTAATAACTTGGTGATGACGGTCATCAAGCCATATAAAAACTTATTAACTTAGATAATAAAATAAGTGAAATATCATAGTCATGAGAAGTATGTAGTTAGTATAATATGTCTATTTTTATTATAAAACTAGACTCCAAAGATATTGATTGATGATAAATTAAACTATTGCTAAAGTAAGTAGCAATCAAAGAAGTGATGAACACAAAAAGAGAAAAACATAAAACACGATCTTTAATCTCATATTTTGGTCTCTTCTTTAGTTATAACTTGGTTAATTATAGTACATGAATTCTCATTTTTTATATATTATTTTCTTTATGAAATAAAAATGATGGAGACAAAAGTTCAATCTTGTAGCGTTGAATTAATTAAGGGGGCTGCTCTAGACACCAGAAAAATTGGTCTGGACACCGGTTTATACAGCCTGTATAGGACAATACGGGCTGTATAAGCTGGTCAACGCAATAAATGTTAAATTATACGATCCGTATATAACAATACGGGCTGTATTGGACCGGTGTTCGAAAAAAAAATTGACAGATGGGGAATGTTTGACCTGTCAGATGTAAATGATAGTTTGGTACGAGGTAAGTCATACGACCTGTATTACATCATACATGTCGTATAAGTTCCAATCATTTGCAATCATTAGCCCCTCATCATTTGTTGCAATCATTAGTAGTCAATGTTATACGACCTGTATCGAGCTATACAAGTTGGTTAGGGTTTTTTCTGAGTTGTAATTAATGCTGAGAGAGTGTAATACGACCCGTATCATGCTATACAGGTCGTATGTTTGGGTGTCCAGAAAATTTATTTGGGTGTCTAGAGAAAGGGGCTTAATTAAAGGCATGGGGTTAGATGTAGTTCTTCGACTTTTTATCATCAATGTTTTTGTCACTATCATCGTATGGTAATACAATAAAACAAGAAGTGACATGTCTGCATACTGACCATGTTAAAGGTGACCTTCAAAACTCAATCAATCTGGTTGGATGGTGGATCACAAGATCACGAATCACATCTTTCATCTTTTTAGACCCAATATTTATTATTAATTATAATATAGTAATAATTAATGATAGTAACGTGTGGATTAAAGCAGTTAAATTAAATGCTCAATTAACCAATGATCCTTAGTTCAATTGGCTAAAGTAAGGTATCAAAAGACATTAAATGTGAGAGTTCTTAGGTTTGAATATCACATGTGACAAAAAATAAATGGGGGTCCAGGTTGGGCCGGAGGATATTCACACATATATTTTTTTTTTGAACAGCAAAATTTATTAAAACACACCAAAGAGCAAACCCATCCCTAGCAAGGCACTAGAAACGAGAGCCCAACACCAACCACCTTACATCATACAAAAGTTATTCCAATCTATCGCTTTCCTACATCTATTTTCACACCACAACTTCGACCAACTTTTTATATTACAAATGACCTTACTAATAGACGGTCACACATATATTGAGTTTCCTTTTGATGGGAATGGATGGGTAATGCCCCGTTTGCAGTTAAAAAACTGCTCAATTAAAACGGATTAATTAAGGTCAACTAATCTCTTATTGATACGTATGGATAAACATGATCGAGTTTATTTTTGTATAATTGTATAAAGAAATACAACCACAAGGACCTTCGCGAGTGGTTATTGATGATAACGGGAGATTTTGGATTGAGAGGTCTTTAATTCGATCTTTGAACTCTCAGGTTTTACCACTTGAACACTTACAAAGATGAATTTTTTAAAATAAACTTAACTGTTGTAAATATTTTCTGATTTTTCGAGGCATTTATTAGGCGTTAAAAAAATATATAAATAAATAAAGGAGTGAAATTGAATAGATATAGGATGATAATAATTAATAAATGGGTGTGGGTAGTACGTGGATTACATTTGTGACGTGTAAGGGGGTCTTATAAAGCAACAGGTGGTCCACTTTATATATGGGCCACTGCAGCCTGCAGGACAACCCAACTTTTATAAAACTTAAAACCGACGATCATATAATTTTGGTTTTATAAATAGATTTCAGACAAAAATGGCCTATCTAGTGACATAATATTGCATTCATGTCTAGCCAACTTGGCATGTCTTGTACGACTCAGGATTTAATGAATAGAAGGAAAAGCTTATATATTATTGATAGATTTCAGACACAATTGATCCAAGTATTAATAATGAGTTTTTAAATTTTATAAATTAACCATAACTTTTGTTTTCTAATTCTAAGCACGAAAGCCGGAGACGTAATGGAGGTATTTAGGGATAGTTTTGGGTTGCACGCATCTTAGATAAGGTGGACATGTCTAGTACGACTCAAAATTCAAGCGTGAAAGCTGAAGAAGACAATAATAAGAGTGTCGAGGTGGATGTGCGGACATACGAAGATAGACCGATTTAGAACTGTGGTCAGGGTTACACGCATCTCAAACAAAATTAAATTACTTGGTTTGTAGCTCAACTTTTATCATTTACATCATGTGTTCAATTCTCATCTTTAATAATATTTAAGGCTTTTTATAAAAAAAACATTAATTCTTTTTTCTCTTTTTCATATATATTTCTTTTGGTTTTTAGCACTCATAATTTTTTTTTCTTTTTTTAAATGGTCCTTGTATGTTTATTATGTCTCATATTCACACAATTGAACATTTTAATTTGTTAAACTAATTTAAATAAAACCTTCTAATATATTTTAGTTAATCAAGTTTACTACAGAAAACAATATATTAACCAAATTACTATCACATCGTGTTTGTTATACTATTTTTTTTCTCTATTTAAATCAATTCATCACATAGCCTAATGATACTATTACAATTATTTTATACGGGAAAGCTCTATTCAAAGCAAATTGAGAAATTGTTCTAAACCGAGTCGAGTATGATAAAGGTGGGCTTCTAGTATGGTTGAGACGTCCCTAATTCATCATATTCTTCATGTGAATAGTACGAGTATGATAAAGGTGGTCGATTTACATCCACTATGAGTCATGACCTACACGCTTTCAGTTTTTTGTCATACTTCATGACTCATGAGCATAGGCGAAACTGTAGTAGAGTCAGGGGTAACGCGTACCACCCTTAAAACTAATACGCGAAGTGGAAAAACATTTAGATTTTTTTCATGTACGTGTGCTACCCCCTTAAGAAACCCCGTAAGCCCATGCTACCCCTTGAAAAAATCCATAAGTCAGTTATCTAACCTAAATACCCCTTAAGATGAAGATCACATTATAAAACAATAACAAGTTTGAAGGATTTGTTTTTGGAGGTTTTCAAGGTTCTTAAGACAATCATAAGTCAATTTTCGGCCAAATTAATTTCTGATGCGTTTTTCATAAGCTCGACCTAGCCATGGGCTCTGCCCCTTAGATCTCGCTATCTTAGATATGCTACCCCCGAACTTTGCTAAAAAAAATATGCTACACCTTAAAAGTTTTTCTAGTTTCGCTCTTACTCATGAGATATAGCTCGTGCCTTAACACGATTCACAGTTTATTTCTGGAATACTAAAAGGTCTTTGGTATAATGGTACCTTGATATTGGATAAGACTTTGTCTTTTCAAATAGTGAAGTTCAAACACTCGTGTGGATAAAAAGTTTATCGTTAAAAGTATTATTTCCAAAATCTACATCATACATTTTCCTACACGACGCCTAAAACTTCAAGGTATTCCTTTACCCTCTCCACGTGTCACTTGCTTGCTCCCGCCTTAAACACCTTAAACACTAAAGAGTAAATTCTCTACCCCTTTTATTAATTTTAATTCTAATAAAACAATAAAAATTTTGCCACATGTCTCATTTATAAATGGTCAACATCATCACGCCACATTTGAAACTCACAATCAATTACTAATTTAGTAATCATCAATTAAGATTAATTACCAATTTTATCAAAACTACAATTTTATTTTAAAATTTTATAAAATTGATATAGATTTTATTAATTTATCAATAATTTTAGTCTTTTAGAGGTGACGGTATGAAGCCGGGTACCGCCTCGTGGTTCCGAGGGTGCCGGGCGGCACACGCTGGCAACCATACCGGGTGATCCGGTTCTTCTCCACGGCTCCGCAATTTTGGTGTTGGGCGGTTCCTCCAAGCCTGCTTGAGCGGGGCAAATTGAGCCGTTTTTTTACCGTTGAGAGCCCAACGGCTCTTTGCCTTTTTTTTTTTGTTTTCTAATTTCACTATATATACACAACCAAACATTTTATAAAACACACATCATACTCTCATTTCATCTCCAAAACTCTTTACCAAAAAATTTATAAAATGAGTCTTTACGATGAGGGAATTTTACCACCACCCGAAATTCCGACTTCGTCGTCAAGCAGTTCCGAAGGTTCGTACAAGGACGCGATGCAGTATTTTAACTTATGTCTTAGCGTCATCGAACAAGACGAACAAGAAGAAGAAGAGGTTTCACGCCTAGATTTGTATTTTGTTTTTAATAAAAGTTGTATTTTTTTTATTTTTTAATGAACGTTGTTTAAGTTGTAATTTTATTTTTATTTTAATGAATATTGTTTACTTTTAGTATTATTGATTATTTATTAAAAGTGTTTTATTTATAAAAAAAAAATCGCATGGATTCAAGAAGCCACACCACAACCATACCATGTTGTGTGGCTTCAAATGGCTCCAAAATCTTGCAATTTAAGTTGGCATGCTCCTATTGGTTGGTGGGCATGGCTTCTTGAAGCCTTGTGGCAACCATAATAAAATTTTAAATGTTATAAGAATTTAATATCAATTATAATTTTCAATTTTCTTAATCATTGCCTTTTTTTTTGTATTTATCAAATATTATTCGTCTCTATTCAGCCCGTGTATTACACGGGTTATTAACCTAGTATAAAATAAAGAAGTATTTAGTTTTATAATTAGATTGTAGCTTAGTGATAAGAGACAATTTTTTTAGTAAAGACTCAAGTTTAATACTGTAAGTGGTGAATAATGAGATGTTATTTAGCCGTTTAAAAAAAACTTAGTTTTTCTTAGTTTTTTCTGATGTTTTTTTAACAATAAACCTCCCTACCTCTAAGAACACCCAAAATAAACCAAATAAAAAACAGTTAAAAATATACATTGTCACCTTTTACGTAAGAGGGAAAAAATAAGGTATGCTTAATTATAGATGAATGACTTACCAATTTAAAAGATTATGGTTTAAACTTTATAATTAAGTTGTCAGTTAGAGTAATGCCGTTGTGTTCCACTTGATATTAGGTAGTGGCTAACTATATATCACATCATGTCGCTAGAACAACGTCTCCGGATCCTTAAAAGAAATATATTATTCTCACTAGATTATAATACCGGTTTATCTTCTATTTCCACAAACATTTTATTTTCATTATATTTTGAGACATTTTTATTAAGTTTTCTCCCTATTCCATTTTAAAAGGGTGAGCAATTTGTACGTAAATTGTTTGGGATTGCTTATTTAACTGGATACGTGTTTTTTTGTTAAAAATGTTTATTTGCTTATGGCTTTTTTTTTAAAAGAGTTTTTAAAAAAGTGTTTGCATTATAAGTATTTTTATATGTAAAATGACTAAAAAGGGTTAAGTGGATATAAGGTTAGGTGAGTATAAGTTAAAATAAAGATAGTATGATAATTCACCACCTAAAAAACTATAAGCAATTTTGAAAAACCAAAAAAATTATTAAAAACTAACGTATTAGCTTTTCAGAAAAGCTAAAAATAAAAATGTTTATTGAGTTGTTAAACATTCAAAACTACTCATTGGCATTTCAAAAAGATAATAACTCAATAAGTAGTTAAAAAAAAACAAAATAAGCAGTTTTAAGAAGCAATCTCTCCTGTAAAAATTTATTTGTACTTAGACTACCCGTAGTAGGGCGTGTTGGGGCGTTTTGGGGCTCTATAACGCCCCTTATAACGCCCACCCCCACTACGGTGGGGCGTTATAGGGGCGTTATAGAGGAGGGGTGGGCGAGGGGCGTTAGCCCTTTAACGCCGAGAAGAGGGTTAAAATAAAAAAAGAGCCGTTCAACGGCTCAAAGTTTTGTCCGTTGGAGGATATTTTTTTTAAAATTTTTTTAATTAAAACCCTCTTTTACCTATAAATACTCCACTTTTACCTACAAGGATCTCGAGTTCCTCGCCCAAAAACCGTCTGAAAACGCCGATCCGGTTTACCTCGCCCTCCATCAGAAAAAGATGGAACGAATCAAGAAGAAATGGAAGTTGTAATTTTTATTTTTATTAAGTTGTAATTTTTTTTTTAAATTAGTTGTAATTTTTATTTTAATTAAGTTGTAATCTTTTATTTTTAATTAGTTGAAATTTTTATTTTAATTAAAATAGTTTAAAAAAAAGTAAAAAAAAAATAATAATTAAGTAATGATGGTGGGGCTTTATGGGGGCTTTATCCAATACACCATAAAGCCCATAAAGCCCCTTGCCCAGTCAGCTGCCACGTGTCAGTTAATGCCCCATTTGTGGGCTTTATGGGGCCTTAACCACTACACATAGCCTTAGGATTTGACGATTTTTACATCCCAATAAAATAAAACTAATAATGGTGATTACTACTACATAACAAAATCAACAGCGTATACAACGCATAGTTCATTAATTTGGATTTGATTCCAATACTCGAATGAAGAGTTCGAAAAAAATATTTTAAAAGATGGCATCATCAGGACATGTGAACATGAACACTGATATTGCTGGAGGATTTACAAATAGGGCAAATATGGACAGAAGAACCACATACTGTACAAAGGCACAGATGCCTACATGGAAGCAGCAATACACACGACTCTCCTTTCCAACAACTTTTGCACATCCTGTTATAATTACTGTTACTGCTATCCTGCTCCGCTAACGTACGCTCGTTATCGTTACTGCTCTCGCAACACGACTGCGCGTCATCTTCACCTGCCGCCGTCCTACGGTGCCTGTAATCGCCATTGACGAGCTGCTCCAGAACTTGTTTCAGATTGTTTCGTAAAGCGTTGGCGGTCGATTCGTTTGTTTCCGCCAATTCACGCCAGATTTGATTCTCTGTGCACAGAGATCTCACTCGCTCTTCCAACGCCCAATTTAATTTCGCCATCTTCGTAATCTCCTCTTCTTTTGCCCTCAAAATACGCGTTATACTTTCATCCAACGCCGAGATTAATCTCCTTCGTCTCTGTTCTACGTCCACTCTTACATTCTCGGCCTGAATGTATCAACAATAATAAGATTCAGATTTCAGAAAACAATTTTTGATTAGCAACTGTTCGATCTGGTAGGAGATGAGATTATTACATGCCGTGCGACGTATTGATCGATTTCGAATTGTTGCCGTTGCATCTGTAATGAAATGTCTTCGCCGAGGAACGTAAATGCATTATTCCGGTTGATAGTTTTAGCGTCGGAAAGGAAATACGAAGGAGAATAATCTCTAGATCGCTTTCTGGAAGTGAGATCGCTTTCCGCCTTCAACGGATCTGGATTGGTGAAAGCTGATGAGTACATCGGGAGGAGAGTCTCGGCGGCGGAGAGAGGAGGAGGTGTACGGTAACCTAAGCGGTCGATTCCATTATGAATGTCGTGGATCTTGATCACTGGATTGCTAAGAAGGAGTTGAGGAGGATAGAGAGTAAGATGGGGAGCTTCAACGGCCATATGGAGTTGTGTTATGAGTTATTGCAGAGAGAAGCGTAGAAATAGAGAGGTGACACTTGACTGCGTAGAAATAGAGAGGTGACACTTGACAGGGGGCTGGAGACGCGAGATTTTTGTTTGATAATGTATTAATTAGACTAGACTAAATTATTATTTTTAACTTTTATACTTTATAAAATTTTGGATTTTGATATTTTAAAAAAAGAAAAATTTAAGTTTTATCCTTTATTTAAAAACCTGTTTTATGTTTTAACATTTACACTTACTTTACACAAATCCAGTTAAATTTCTCCGTTAGTTTTCTAATAAATGGGGTAGTATTGTAATTACGGGTGAATAATTCGCTGGTACTACCCAACAGAACCGAGGAACCGACCCGAAAGAACCGTGAATTTGGATCGTGAATTTAATCAGTTTGGTTTTCGGTTCCTACGACTAGCTATTAGCGGTTCCGATTTCTATCGGCGAATACTACTAAGTAACCGATTGACCCGTGAATTTGTGAAGAGAGGTTGACGGTCCATAATATAATAGTACTCCAGTTGTCTTTGAAATTTCCGATTTTTATTTAGATGTCAATGAATTTGTGAAAGTCTAAATTGACACCTGAATTGGTTTAAATTTAAAAGATTTTAAAGATTTAAAAGATTTAAAAGATATTGTAAATTATATAAATGGACGAAACTTCTTACATTTTAACAAATTACTGGTTTAAACATGTATGTTTTTTTATAGATGAAAACCAAATTCGTAGCATTAAGAACAATAAGTGTGCAAGTAAATTTACATATTAACTAGAACCATCACAAACACATACAAATTGCTAGTCCAATTTAGAGGTTTCGGTTTCGGTTTCGGTCCGGGTCGGTCCGATACCAGTATGTATAAAAACGGTATTGAGGTGTGTAGTAGTAAGGCATACGTTGTCAATGTTTAATATATGAAATATTTTCATATTTAAATAATTATCATTAAGAATGAATTTTTAACTACCATATATAAATTACATATGAAAATTCAAATGGAAATTATATTGCTTAAAAAACATATGGACTAAATTACAGCAGGAGAATGGAGATCGGGAATGAAATTTGATCGAAATTTCAGCAGGAGTGAAGTTGCTGCAATTCTTGTTCAAAGGTTTTAAGGTTTTTTTTTTTGTAAAATTACAATACTATTCCCTTTATTAGAAAACTAACGGAGAAATTTAACTAGTTTAGTGTAAAGGTTAAAACATGAAATAAGTTTTCAAATAAAGGGTAAAACTTGAATTTTTTTTAAAAAAAGGTTCAAATCCAAAGTTTTATACAATAGACCAGTGGTAAAAGTGTAAAGCTTCTAATCATAAGGTCTTGGGTTTAAGTATTAACCTTATTGTATTATCCTTATTAACTGGTGATTAGAAGTTATACCGGTTAATAAGGATAATACAATAAACCATGACTTGTAATAAAAATAATAAAAAATAGGGTTTACAAATTGGGTCAGGGGTTTTCTCACCAGTGGTGAGTTTCCTCCTGATGAGGATTGAAGATGATCGGGTGAGTGGTGTAATGTCTCCGTCAGTGATCTAAATTTGCGGTTCAAAAAAAAATAAGGATAATACAATATTCGGTGAAGTGGATACATCCTTGCTTTCCAATATAAATGTTAAGGGTTCAAATCCACCGGCCACAAAAAACAATGAATAAAGAATTATAGAAGTTGGTCAGAGATTTTATCACAGTGGGCTTTTCGGTTATGGGTTTTCTCTGGGATGGATGTGCAACATAGAGGGTCCCAGATACTCGCACGGTCTGTGATCGCAGCGTGTCGTGGGAGAATCGTTTGCCATGATGACACCCCCGAGTAACCGGATGTTTGCCGTTCAAAATAAAAATAAGGATAATGCACCCTATCATCCTAGGAGTGGAGATGATCGAGTGAATAGCTAATGCTCTCGTCAGTGATTTGAAATTATCGTTAAAAAAAGGATAATCGGTAACCACGAGGAGTTATTCAAGTGGTTATTGACGATGAAGGGAGACTTTAACTTAAGAGGTCATAAGTTCGAACTCTGAGCTCTCAGAATTTACCACTCGGTCGCTCACATAGATGGATTTTTCCTGAAATGAGTTTACTTGATGTATGTACTCCTGGTTTTACGGGGTATTATAAAATAATGATTTTTAATTGAAAAGCTTTATTATCACTTATTATATTGTTACTCGTTCGTGTCAAGATGTATCCTTATCTTTATATCTTTGATGTTCGTTTTTGACTTGTTAGCATGTTAGACATTAACATATGTATTATGTCACATTTTATATTGAACTATCAATAATCCGGCCTTCTTAGATATGGTAAATCTTTGTGTGCGACGTAGAGAACATAAAAACACAAATTTGCAGCCTCGTGTATGAGGGCAATATAGAAACAAGTTCTATCACTCGAGGCATCAGGTAGATGCTCCAACGGTATTAGGTGAAAACTATGAGACCCTCTAGTTTGTATCTATCTAGATCGGTGTATCGGTGACATTTCATCTCTAAGGAGTCATTATCAAGCATACATGAATAAAAGTATGTGCGGATGAAGGAGAGACTTGTTGATTACAGTGAGCCTTCGTGCAGTGAGTTTTTTCTTACAATGGGCGCAATCGATGTGTTTGCGATACCCAGCACATGAGAGAGTATGACTATGTTCTCTGCCCTCCTAGGTGTTGACGCCCTTTCGCCAGTACGGGCTGCTTTGAATAACCGGACGTTAATTGTTTATCGTTAAAAAAGTTTAAAAAAAAATAGGATGATAGATTATATCCCCATACTTTTTTGAGCCTCTTGTTTATATATTAGTCTCTCTCTGAAGAGTTAGAGTTACAAGAAGACATTCTATGGTTTCTTATTAATGGCCTCCATTTTTTTAACGGCTAACTTTTTAATTTTTTCACCAATTTTACCATTATCACTAGACTACAATCTAACTAACATTAATGGCCTCCACCAAAGAGGTGCTAGTGCACCACTAATGTGAGTTATTGACACCCCTTATTAAGGAATGAGGATGAACTATGATCACCAACACAGGTTTAGAACTAGTTTATAGAAAGTTATAAACGAAACATCTATGTTTTATTTTTCTAAAGGTGAGAGAAAAGATAAAACCAAATTAAACAAATTTTTCAATCTAAACTTAAAATTTAAGTTTGAAACTCATTGAACTATATTTTCAATCTAGATATTATAGACTCAAATGGGATACAAAAGAGTTGTAAGGAAACTCTCAAGCACAATCCTAAGAAAATGAATTAACCCACGTATTCAGATCGGGAAGAACATGCCATTCGCCTTAGAGATTTTTAACTTGTGAAGTTTGATTCTATAGGTGATGATCAAATGAAAATCACAATTTTATATAAAAATCAGGTATTATGTATATGTAAACACCTGTTTACATATATAGAAACTTGTATTTACGAATGTAAACTATTTTTTTCTGTATATGTAAACTATTTGTCTGTATGTAAGCATTTGTTATTTATACACGACTAGGTTATACACACATGTAAGTATTTGTTTATTTATACATGACTAGGTTTTCCACTTAGGTTGTAGACTTGTAGCCTAATGATAAGAGATAATGTTTTTTTTATAGAGATTCAATTTCAAAACTTGTGAGTTGTGTAAATTTGTGTATAGTTTATCGCTAAAAGGAACATGACTAGGTTTTTTTAATTTTCTTAAAGAAACTTGGGTTTTTTTTTATTGACCACACCTTGATTTTATAATCATGTATTATATTATAACTTATTAGTTAGAGACAATCCCGTTTGCTACAAGTAGAAACGAGTTTGCTACCTTCAAAAGTCTTAATAAGCCCGGCCCATTTACGATTTTTTTAATGGTTTTGGACCCAAATTTAAGCTTGTGGCCTTTAGTAGAATCGAGTGATCATTAATTCCTGACCCGAAACAGTAACAACTAACAAGTAACAAGTAACAACCGATGGGACCATATTTGAAATTTTGTATGTTAGGCCGTCCATAGTCACAACGTTCTCGAGGTGTTTTGCCCAAAAACGCATAGGAACACCGCCCCCCATGACCATTTTTGAAGGGGCGTTTTGGGCATCCCGTGAAGCTTTTAACGGAGAATGGATGGGGTGAGGTGGGACCCACCCTCAACGGTTACTTTGACCCAAAATTAAAAAAAAAACTAAAAAAAAACTATATAAATCCCTCTCCCTCATAGTGAGAAATCAAGGAATGAAGGCTGGAGCTTCGAAGAATGATCAAATGAAGAAAAATAGCTCAAGAAATATGTTCATAATGCATGAGAAGTTAGAGATGGTTCATTGGCTTAAAATTGAGTTAAGTGGGCTAAAAATAGAGGATGGATCGGATTTTATAGCATTGGGCCGAAGTTGTTACGATTTGGGCCAGAAATATTGAAGCCCAGGATCCCCTGAGTGACGAGGAACGCACCCAATTCTCTTGCGCACGATCTGGGTTGATGTCGGTAGATTTTTAGGTTTTGCGATTTTTAAACTATTTAAGCACTTTGTTTAGTTTTTTCGAACTTAACTTGGTTACAGCCGTGTTTTGGAGCCAAGAGACGATTTTTCTTGGTTTTCTTTCATCTCAATCATGTTTTCGATGTTAACGATGTCCGGCTAAAGCCTGAACGCTTATCGGGTGAATGGTTTGTCTAATTTACGTTTTTCTTTCGTTAATTTGATGCGTGGTTTGGTTCTCAATTGATTGTTTTTGAATATTCTTGATTGATTGATTGAAGATATTTGTATACTTTTTCCATTCATAACTAGCAATTCAGGTGATTCTTAGGAAGTCATCTTTATACGTTTTTGGTTACAAACTCTTGCCGAGCACCCTAAGGTAAGTTCACTGCCCTGTTTTTTTTTTAAGTATCTCCTTTGGGGGAAAAAACATACTTACAAACTAACAAACTATGACAATTCGGTCAATCCATATTCATTTAAACCCGACCCGAATTCGAAATTCTATTTCAGTTATTTTTATTTCCATTAAACCCGAAAACTTGAGCAAACCAAACATATATAGTACTTGTGGGAAATAATAAGTACGAGTAAATAAATGTAAGGTTTCCCGAAAAGTTTGAGGCTAAAATGCGAAATAAAGAAAATCTGATCTTTGACGCTAATTTCGGTGTTAACCGGAAATCTCGCAAATTATAAAAATATAATATTTGAAATCCTAAAGTTCAAATATAATGAAAAATGAATTTTTATAATTTTTGGGGTTAAAAGTGTCAATTTATCAAAGTTCAGGGGCTAAAACTGCAAAAATGAAACTTTAGGGGCTAAAAGTGTAAATCTGCCAAAATCACTCCTGGGCGGTACGCCCCAAATGTCTAACTTCTGGGCGGTACTCCCCAAAACGTCACTTTAGGGCGGTACGCCCCAAATGTCTAATTTCTGGGCGGTACGCCCCAGAATGTGCAGACGTGTTTCTTGGTTGTTTACGTGTTGCAGCCTCGTTTAACCATCTGATTAGTGTCCATTTCGTCGATTAGTCACCTGAACTCGTGTCCTAACACCATTTCGTCCCTTCCAGTATATAAACCAACCTCTGGAACTCGAAATCAAGCCTTAATTCCTAAAATCTATCCCTCAAAAACCCTCATTTGTACCCGTATCTTCTCTGCTCAAATTCGGTTGATCCAGGAGCTCTCGAGGTCTAATTTTCTGCAGTCCTCCTCTATTTGGTACGTAGAACAAAAGCCCTCTTTCAATTTCTGTTCATATCATTGTTTTAATCAAGTTCCAGATTTGCTTAAAAACTAGGGTTCTTGAGCTAGTTTGTTAAAATTAGAACAATCTGTTATGAATTAGGAGCTGTAATTTTGGGGATCTTCATACGAACACATAACTAAAGAAACCCCTAAGTTAATTTCATAATTGGAGAACATTTTTTTTCGAGTAAAAACGGTATTATACGACGTTATAATGCCCAAATTTAACAAACGGTTATGAGCTGGGATTTCAAACTTTAGGGGATATCTTTATATAATATCAAGATTAAAACCTTAAACTTTTATCATTTTTCGAGCACATTTGATATTATTCGTAAAATTGATAAATATAAATATTTGTTAAAAACAAATATATATATATATATATATATATATATATATATATATATATATATTTAAAAAAAACATATATATATATACTTAAATTTTATTTGTTTTAAAAGTTTATATATATATATATCAAAATCTATAAATATTCATAATTTATATTTTATGAATATCATTTTTATAAAACTATTTAGAACTCGCGCGGACCGGAAGGGTAAACGCCTGTACACTGGATTTCCTGGCATAGGTAAGGATGTCGCATAAATCCCTCGTTGGACCTGGCAGACTTACCTGGGGATTCCTGGAGTGAGTGTTTACTTATAGGAAAACGCGTTTTCATATTATCACTAATCTTTGTTTTAATCAATACAAATATAGTCTTTTGACATAATGATAAAACCTTACACTCTTCAAGAACCCTGTCCAATTAAAACTATATTCTTTGTATTTATTTAGCCTATTTATGTTAATAGGCTAATCTCAAGGTCTATCATTATCACTTTCAGCGTTAGCGTTCATCCTCAATCCGCTCATCATGTGAATACTCATACCCCCTTTTATTACTATGGGATATTATGCGATATAAACTCCTGTTATTATTAGAAGGGTGATTCCTTCAATCAAATGATGACTAGAGTAGTGAGTATTAATAACCACTTTCTCATTTTGGGGTGCAACATGTATATCCTATATCTAAATCCTAAATCTTTATTTCTTATTCGAAATCACTGCGATTCTATGATATTATGTGTGTTCTTTATTATGTGTATCTATGTCTAATATCTAAAGTGTGGGAATCGTAAATCTTAAATCATGAATGGTTAGTCTTTATTCTTTTGTGTACCATTAACCATCGTGCCGTGGTAACAATGATAGATACAAATCTATTGGTTGACAACCCACCTAGGATATTGAGACATAATCCTGTCTTCAAATAGGTGATTGCTCCCTTATTGTCTAGGTTTGGTTACACAACATCTATATCTATGAGTGGTGAATGGATAGTCTTTATTCTTTTGGATAGTCTTTATTCTTTCGGATAGTCTTTATTCTTTAGTGTAATCTTTTATAATATATCATATGAATCAACACTTAATGGCATAAACCGCTGACTTTTCATATACATAACTCTATGATTACTCACCAACTACTTTTGTAGTTGACACTCTCTATTTTATACATGTTGCAGGATGACTATTTGGATTATTTGACTGATCACGATAGGATTGCGGACCTAGATAAAGACACTAAATCAATGCTTGATGTTTATATTTGAATTATTGTACGGATCTTTGTTTATATATGAAAATGGCATGTTTAAGTATTTGGTAACTATTACTAGTTGTCATGTGCATCTGGACAGTCGTCTCGCCCCGACATATTCCGCCGTCGGTTGGGGTGTGACACAAACATGCTTACAGACATTGTGATTTGGTAATCCAGTTATACTCTCTTTCCACTCATGTTCTTACATAACACACTTAAAAAGTCCTTAACATATCGGATCGTTAATATATGGATTATAGCGAGGAAATATTAAGTAGTACTACTGGATCTGACAAGCCCCCGCCCGAGTTAGCTGCTCTAACATGACTGGAGGTCAAACGGGTGTAATATTTGTCCTATCAAACGTCCTTGTTCGTGTTAGACAAGGCAGAAAAGCATAACCCAAACAGTCACGCTTCGGTTGCGAACATATAGTGGTATTGAAACATAGCCTAGCTAGCTAACGATGTAACTGTGATTACATTTCTACAAACTCTTGAATTTACATTTTGTGTAAACCTTTGAACTCACCAACCTTTGTGTTGACACACTTTAGCATGCTTTCTCAGGTATCCAGATCTGGAGCACGATTGGGACGCATGCATCTCATATGGGTCTAATAATGGTTTAAATCATTTTAGGCTATTTACTTTGATTAAGGTTTTGGGCGGTGTTTTGCGCAACACTTTTACTTACCTTATTTCGCTTTCGTATTTGTTTAAACTATGTCGGTGTGTTTTGAAACTATATATTGCATGGTGTAGTATGGCTAATGAATCAGATCCTGGTTTGTCATACGCCTCGCGGTTATACTCTGCTTGTAGATTTTGAGGGTGCGACAAGAGAACCAACACCTCTAACACACATCACATTCGTGACCTGCCATTTCTATGCCTTTCTCAATTTATGGGTTATCCCACCTTATCCATCATCACCGTACACCCTAAATGAAAACTCGATCAGGATCAAGATGTCTTCTACTACAAACATGACTGTGGTCATTGTACTATGAGATCATCATTAAATTTATGTCATATTTTTTTTGTTGTACTCAAGGAATCGTTCAACAACATATAGTTTTGATAGACACATTAGAGACACCTTAAGATTTCTTTAGGATGGCATTTCCGAATTATTTGGGTTGTTAGTATTACTTTTGGTTTTTTAGCTGTTTTGTTGGGTTGTTTCAATTTATAAAGTTGTTAGGTTGAAAATGTCCCTTATGTGAGGTTTGCTGCTTTGGTTGGCTAGATCAAATACTTAGGGACGGTGCTTAGAAGGGACAACAGGGGGGGGGGGGTCAATCTCTCCGGTTTTTTCGTTTAGAAGTATCTATATTTTATGATTCTATGTATAAAAATTTATATGTATTAAGTTTCATCACATCATATGTATTAACTATGACCCATTCGATAGAATTTTTAAGCTCCGTCCATCGGGATTTTATTTTAATCTTCACCATTCTAAATACTAACAAGGGTATTTATTTGACAGTTATTTTTCATCGTTACCATTGATGAGAGGTTAAAATGTACAATTTATTTCATATTAATCACTCCCTATACACACCAAATTGAGTATAAAATATATTCTTTTGCTTGGTTATTGTGACTAGTGTGTTGAGAATATAAATGAGCTTAAAAGGTATGATTTAGTCGAGTTTAAACCATAATATCTTAACTGGTCGAATTGTGTATTGTATTTTATGAGTTTGGGTTTTAATAGAAAACATACTAGAAAATAATTAAAGTTTACTAATTCTATTTTGTATTTTGTCGAATTCAGATCCATATATCATGATTAGTGAATGCATCATATTTGTAAAGACACACTTAAATGGATGGATGAAAAGAGGTGCAACATTTATTATTTTGTCAATGAGAATGAGCTGCTCGCTCACGTGGACTTGGAATAAAGAAAGAAGATGAATTAATTAAAAGTCTTGTGGTGTGAACGCAGAACAAGGAGCAGCCGAATTAGAATTAGCAATTCGGAATTTCAAGAATTCGGGCGGTACGCCCAACCCGAATAATTTATGGGCGGTAAGTCTACGGGTCGAGTCGGCAGAAAATTAATTGTTTTATTTTTCTAAACCTATTTAAAGGGTGTTTAGGATCTAGTTCGAACGCTAATCATCTCCAGCCGTTTTTGGGGTGAAGACTACGAATTTTGAGAGTTTTTTAGAGATTTTTTGAAGGTTTTCATCATTAGGTAATTGTTTATTTATGCAATCTTTAATCTTCATCATGTTTGCTTCATTAGCCATGTCCGGCTAACCACCACTAACCGCTTTTGGTGATTGGTTGGTAAAATCGTTCTATTCTTAATCAATTGCTTAACTAGTTGTTCCGGAATACTTGCTACCGTTTAATGATCTAGCACTTTCTTGCGGCAGGACTAATCAGTCCATTAGGAACTTAGGTTATTAGGTCAAGGAAGCAATTGGGGGGCATGTCTATGTGTCACAGTTAAGTAATTAGGTTTTGCCTAGATCGGTAACCAACCAGGATCCAAAAGTGGTTAGCTTTGTCTCATTTGATAATTCAATTAATGTTAATTAATTCACCCAATCAATCAAAACAGCCAATAGGCAATTTAGTGTAATTCCTTAGATTAAATTAGTTTAGTTTAGTTTAGGTCAATCTAGGTTAGTGACAGTAATCTAGGTTTAGGTAGTTAATTTAGTTAGGTAGTTAAATTCTAAATCACTAGTAACCACTAACTCCCCTGGATTGATACCCTACTTACCCTATCTATAGGTTTAAGTTTTGGATTATTTGTAGCGGTATCGACACCCGTTATCAAATTTAAATCTAAAACCCAAAAGAAAAGAAAGGAATGCTAATTTGAATTGAGGAGCATATCACGTGGGAAGCATGTGATGGAGAATAATTAATCTTGCCTAGTGTGAACACAAGAAGTTGAGAGCAGCACAATGAATTCACAATTGAAGCACGCGCGTACCGCCCAACAATTTCTAAATCACGGCGGTACGCTCACGCACCGAGTCGGCAGAAAATTAATTGTTTTATTTTTCTAAACCTATTTAAAGGGTGTTTAGGTTATAGTTCGAACCCTAATCATCCCCAGCCGTTTTTGGGGTGAGAATTACGAATTTTTTACCTTGTTTAGAGATATTGGAGTTCTTGCAATCATCCGGTAACGTTTTTTATACAATCTTTAATTGTGATAAAAAAAAATAAAAAAAAATAAAAAAATAAAAAAAAACATCCATCCCAAAAAGTCTTGTCTTCATTAGGCATGCGCTCCTTTGACGGCTGACCCATTAAACCAAATACTTTCTTTTTTCCAAAACCCATTAAGGCCTTTTCTAATGTTTTACTTCAATACACCCTTTTAAAGAAACTCAACATAAAGAACCCTTAATATCGTATAAAGATAAACAAAGTTTATTAAAGAATCAAATTTTTCTTCTTGTAATATCATAAACTCGATTCGATTTATGTCAAGTGACTATTCATCCCACATAATTTATTTATTATTTTGTCTTTCTCTATGAGCTTCACTCTATTTCTCTAACTTTTTTATTACACTATTACTAAAAAAATAAAATTTAGTATAGAATAGAAATTACATAGGTGAAATATGAAAATAAAAGATGTTAACCTACACTTAGCCTAAGTTGGTAGAGGTGCACAAATTGGGTTTTTTTTTTCCTAATCGGTTTCGGCTTTTGTTAGTTTCCGGTCATAATTGGTTATTCAAGAAACTGGTTCAGTACCAAACCGTTTCTTAATTAAAATATATGTAACCAATGCAAACCGGTTATAACCGTTTTTTTGACAACCAGTCAGTGAAAACCCGGTTCGGGGCTAGAGAAGCGTGACCAATGTGTAACCGGCGATTCGGTTAGTGATCAAAACCGGTTTCATCCCTAACCAGTTTTTGTAACTACTGGTTCCGATTATTTTGGTCTAACCGGTTGCATAACCGGTTTTTTGAAACACCTCTACCGGTTGGGTTTAGTTTAATATTGTATAGAAATGAACTTGTCTTAAACTACCCGTAATGGATAAGGCCCCATAAGGCCCCGAATGGGGCATTATCCGCCATGTGGACGGTGACTGGACAATGAGCTTTATGGGGCTTTATGGTGTAGTGGATAATGCCCCCATAACGCCCCACAATCATTTGATTTCTCCCCTCTCTCGGCGTTACCTGGCTAACGCCCGAGAATTTTTTTCGTCCATAACGTCCCATAACGCCTAAGCGTAATGGGGCGGGGCGTTATAAGGGGCGTTATGGAGCCCAAAAAGGCCCATTACGCATAGCCTTAGCGGTTAATAAAAAAACTTGGTGAACACTATCCACTATCCATATGTTTACACGCATCCACCGAATCAGAAAAAGTGAAAGAAAGAAGGTACAAATACTATAATGACCCCCACATAATTAATTAATGTGGTCTCTGGTATACTGAAATGGCATCAAAAAGAGAGACTAAACTTCGTGTGAGATACGCAATGATGCCGCAAAATACGCTGCCATCTCCTCCCCGATGAACCCCTCTCCCCTCGATCCACTGTTTTATAGCACCACCATTTTATCCTTATTTCAATATTTAATCAATATTTGCAATTTATCCCTCTGTTCAATCACTTTATTTTAATAATTTAACTTCTGTCAGATTTTCACCCAACGTTGTACCGTCAAACCCACCCTCACGTTACCAAACGCTCCTTTTCCAACTATTTTTCCAACTTTTTAAATAGGATTCTGCTAATTAAACATTAACTTTTGATAAAAAAACAACTTTTATACGATCGTTTAGTGTTAAAAAAGTCGTTTTGAATTTTCTATAGGGTTGATTGGAACCAAATAATCGTTTGGGATGTGTTTTCTTTTTAAATATTAAAAAACCAAATTAAACATTAACTTTTGATAAAAAAAACAAATTTTATACAATCGTTTAGTGTTAAAGGGTCGTTTTGAATTTTCTATAGGGTCGTTTGGGACCAAATAGTCGTTTGGGATGTGTTTTCTTTTTAAATATTAAAAAACCACTCTTCTGAATTTTAAGGGGTGGTCGTCATGCTACGCCACGTCATTTTAACCCATACGACCCGTTTTGATCGTGTGAAAAATCAAATCCCATTGTTTGTGTATAATCTCCCTTTAAATAACTGTTTTTTTCGATAGTAATTAATATTAATATTGATAATAATAATAATAATAATAATAAAAGGATTTAATTACATTGTTTCTCTAGGCTAAAAGTAAACAAAAGAGATAATGATGATCTGTCAAAATGGATTCATGTTAACATGAACACCGGCGGATTTGGTAGTATTGCAGACGGGGCAAAGACTGACGGACGAGACACAGAGGCTACAGACGCATAAATGCCTGCAAGGAAGCAGCAACACGCATGACTCCTCCTTTCCACACCTCCGGCACCACCACCTGCTCCTCATTCCGCCGTACCTACTGCTCCTACTGCTACTATTGCAGCAGGCGTCATGATTGATACCGTTCACATCAATCACTTTTCTCTCTCCTCCACCGTCTTCCACCACCTGACGCTCATGATCCTCCTCGTAATTGCTGCCGCACTGTGAACCAGCGTCATCAACCACTACTGTTGCTTTTGCTGCAGAATTGTCTGCCAAATTGAGATGATGATAGTGGTCTTGCTGTTGAAGTTGAATATGAGCTAGCACCTGCTGGAGTTTGTTGCGTAACGCGTTGGCTGTTGCCTCGTTTGTTTGAACCAATTCCTTCAGGATTTGATTCTCTAAGCTCAGAGATCTCACTTTTTCTTCTAGCGACCAGTTTAATTGACCGATTTTCAGAATTTCCTCTTCTTTCGTCTTCAATCTGTTCATCATCGAGTCATATAATGTTGCGATCAATCGCCTCGAGTTTTGCTTTCGCATCTCTTCGATCTCCGCTCTCGCATTCTCGATCTGTAATCAAATCGTATCGAATTTAATCGGTTTTCAGTACACATTCATAAAACCGTACATAACGAGCTGCTATTCAGGAATAAGGAAATGGAGAAATTAATCAGTAACGACGTTTCTTACATGATGAGCGATTAAGCAATCAATCTCCAGTTGCTGCTGATAGATCTGCGACGACACATCTTCGCCGAGAAACGCGAACTCGCCGAACACCTGGCCTACATCGTGAACGTTAACAATCGGAGCGTTTGGCAACGACGGATAAAACGACGACGAATCACGCAACCGCTTCCTGGAAAACGAAGCACCAGATGCAAGTCCGCTCTCCGCCTTGAAATCCGGCGCCAGAAACGAATCCGTCCTCCCGGAACCATACACCTCCAGAAGCTTCCCTTGGTAAATCACTTCCTCCCTGCAATTGATTAACATATCAGTACATTAAAATGAAGGAACGAATTAAACACAAAATGATAAACGATGAAATTGTAAATTAATTAACGCACCTGTTAGGGGGAGGGAAGAGAGAGATATGTGAAGCTTCAACCGCCATTGTTAGCAAAACGCATGGAAATCGAAAGGTCTAGAATGTATTTAGGGTTTTGTAAGGTAGAAGAAGGTGTAGGTGAAGGTGAAGGTGAAGGTTGTGTGTGGGTGGTTGGGGGATGGGGAAGGAGGGGCCGATTGTGTGAGTAGATGGATGTTATTATACCAAAATCACCACCGACGGAAGGAAAGGGGAAGTCCGTAATGGAAGCAAAAATATGAGGCTTTTTTGTTGTATATCTGAATCGATTCGGTTGTTTATATTATTATACGCAAGGAAGAAGATTATGACGACTCGTCCAGCTGCCACGTTAAAATCGATAGGTGGGCCACTTGTTTGTCGTGAGGCACAAGTCTTTGGTCTGGGCCCGACCCAACTAATAGAGCCCATTCAACATGTGTCGTCCCTCCTCTCCCCCACGGTACTATATATACATACATTATATTTACCATGTGGAAAGTAACATTACGAGAGTAGGACATAGGACGATTTATTAACTATGTTAATTATAGGATAAATATTGTGGGTGGCAAACTGGCAATGGGCAATGGGGCAATGGCATCATTATTTATAAAGATTTTTGGACTTTTGATATTTGCTTTTTTTCTTTAACGAACCAATAAGGCCATCATCAATGTAATGGGCCAAATGTAATGTCACATAAGCAATCTCATTTGTATTTTTTTCTAATAGTTATTGACTTTTTTACTTTTTCTCTCTTACCCTCTCAAAACAATCTAAAATCTAAATGCGTACCTTTCTGGAATTATTTTTTTAGTCTCTCTTCTTTGCCTCACCTCTACATTACCATCCATGTTACAAATGCATTCTAAGGGGCTGTTTGGTTCGTCTTTTTCGTTCAGCAACAAATGAATAAGAAGCTGTATGGTAAAGACGATATTGTCTTTTTCATTGAGCAATAAATCTGGGGCATTATGAACCAGACAAAAATGTCTTTTTCGGTCAGACAATTTCCATTCAAACATTCGAACCAAACAACACCATATGACAAAAATGTCTTATTCGATCAGATTAAGCCAAAAATAAGCTGAACCAAACAGGACCTAAATATGATGTATTTGTGATGGTCTATATAAAGCTCTGACCCTCACAGGGAGTTTACTAGGCAAACGGAATACAGAGCTTCCTATGGGAACTCGAGCCAACAATACTTGTTGAGCTTATTACAGGAAAAACTAATATTTACGAGCTACCGGATAGTAAAGCCTGTTAAGGTCAAGGTCAGGGATCAAACTCGTGACCTTGTATTCATGTGTCTTTCCCTCATTGCCAGCTACTAGTAGGACAAATCCTAGTTGTTTGATAGGGATTTGTTTGGTCATGAATATTGAGTTTAATGGATAGATGTGAATAATAGCTGTATTATATAAATTATTTGTTCAATCTTTTTGGTCAAGTAAAGTTACCCTCCTCATGTATATTAATTAATGGTTTTAATTAAGATCAATAATAATTATATGAATGAAGTTGTAGGGCAGGGGAGTGTTGAACACGAGTTAATAATTAACCATTTTTACAAAGTTAAAAGCGTGAGTGGGGTTTTCTGGTCAGCGATGATAAAAGATGAATTAATTGATGGAGAAATGTGTAGATGATGAGTTGAGTGGGTCGGGTATGATGTTGAAAATTGATGATGGGGGTGGGTCACAAGTAAGTACCACAGCATGGTGTGTTGGAAAAATGACATATTTTCCTCTTCATTTACGTTAAGAGTCGGTCAAAGCGTCACTGTTTATAATAATACTCCATGTGTATTTTTAATAAATACTATGCTGTTTTATTCATCTAGCTCCTAGTGCAAAATTGGAATTTGAACTCTGAAAAATGTTTTTTTTCCTTTGATCATCATTATATATTGTTACATTTTAGTACCTGTGCGTTGCATCAGGATAAACGGATAACCGGATACAAACAAGAGTTGTATTACTAAAATGCAGCGTAAAAAATAAAAGAACTAAAAAAACTACGCCCTAACACATAAAAAATGTAGATACTTAAAAGCAACGATATAAAACTATAATTAAAATTAAGTTAAAACTAATAAAATAACTTTCAAAAAACGTTTTAAACTAACAAAAAATTATTAAAATACAATTTAAAAAATAATAGATTTCGCAAACACGTGTGTTGTCATGGAGATAGCGCGGTCACATAAAACAATTGCATTGTTATAATGCGACTTAAAAAACGAAAATAAAAAAAATATGCAACGATCTAAACGCTTAGAGTATCGAGCATGCGAACTAAAAACTATGCCTATTAGACATATAAATCATGTGTTAAATTTGCTACGCTTAAATAAAAAATAAAAAATATATTTTTTATTAGTGTCACATAATATCCACCTATTATTGTTAATAACAACTTTTACTTTGTTTTATAAGGATAATAATAATACGTTTTATAAGGATAATAATAATAAAGTGTGTTTGATTTTATCTCCTTTGAAAGGTCGTTGCAACAGATAATATGTGGTAAACTACAACTTTGAATATCTTCAACATATATATACTATTTAAAAACGAAAAATACGAATGAATATTAGTTAGATTGAGATTGATATCAAGTATTGGAGCATTTTTTAGATCATCTAATGTTGATGAGTGGAACTTATTAACAGAAAACACTTTTTTTTTTTTCAGTTTTATCGTCAAATTAGTTTTTATAATAAAATTTCCCCTTAATGGAAATTATTTTTTCAAATAGCATAAAAGTCTAGCTACTTTGTAATCAGATATAATAACTTGAATCTCTCATAAGCTAATTAAATTAATAGTCGTTTACAAAGTATTTCCATGATATTGTCAACAAACTAAAACCAAAACCAAAGCACACGTCCAACAAATACATGATCTATCAAAATGCTCTTATTATTGGGAAAAAAATAATAAAGTAACTATTTTACCAATTAAAGTTAGAAAAATTAGATTTAAATAATCTTAATTTTTGAGGGGGTTGGCCGATAATAATTCCATTTTTAATAATAACTTTCAATGGTCTCAACTTTCACTATATTTATTAATAATGGTCCCGCCGTTAAATAATTAACAGCGTTAAGTTATTTATCCTTTTTTTTGAACCCCAATCTATAATCCACCATAACTTTCTTCAAATATTAATGAAAAGTCAATCCGTAAGTTGCTATGAGCTCGTGACGAAAAACCGAACAAAACTAGATCCATATTGCTTAGGTTTTAAAGAGTTTATGATGATGAACAAAAGTATCAAAGTTACGTTTTTTTCCATGACTTTGGATTAAAAAATTTAGCATCAATTCCATTGTATTTGTGTTATTGGTCGATTCCGGCAGATTTAGCATGTTCTCACGAATATACAGCAGGTTACGGAATTGATTTTCATGGAGTTTTGATCGGATTTCGAATTTCACAACTTCATCTTCTTCATTTAGCTTCAACGATGGTGGATTGACCAATTCCTGATATTTTTCATTGATTCTTATTGCTATAGATTCGGTTTTTTCATCACTAGTTCATAGCAACTTACGGATTGAATTTTCATCAAGATTTGAAGAAGTTCTATTGGATTAAAGATTGGGTTGAAAAGAAATTTTAACACCGTTAAGTTTTTTAACGCCGAGACCATTATTAGTAAATAGGATGAAAATTGGACCACTAGGAGTTATTATTAAAAGTGTTATTATTATCGGCGACCAAATCTCAAAAGTTGAAATTATTTAAATCTAATTCTCCTTAAAAATAAAGATGATAATCTTTGATTTTACAAAAATAGTTTTTCACTTGACAAAAATATCACCATATCTTCCTTTAAATATTGAAATAATTAAATTGATTTATTGATATAACGGTTTGCCTTACAATCTTATCTTAGTATTCTACTAAATCTTGTCACATGTCCCTCTAAGATATAAAAAAACATTACATTAAAATTAATTTATTATATAAAGTTTTTTTCTATTTTGCTTGAAATTGATTTATTATTTACTAAATGGAATCAATTTCTAATTTATAACTAAATTTATGGCGATATATAAAATTATTTATATAAATGTGTGTAAGGTGTATAATTGATACAGAAAAATAGAGAAAATTGCGAATTCAATATTAAAAGCAAATTGAATGTGGCAATAGAGTTCTCAAAGGATAGACACAACTTACCGTTAAATAATAACAGTTAATCTTTTTGGCGTTAAAAATCTAAAAACAACGCTATTTTTGTCATAAGGTCATTAGGTGACAACATATATTCACGTAATGGGTTAGGTAGCTGTAACATTCCGGGTTTTCCGATTGTCTGATTTTATCCATATTGTAACCCGATCCGTTGATTGATAATCGAATTTATGGGTATTGATCGATTTTGATGTTTATTAACCTAATTTCATGTTATTGATCCATTATCATGTTTATTGATCGATTTGATGTTCGATTTGCCTTTAATTTGGATGTTACGCGAACGAGTCATCGAATTACGTTCAACCGGGAATTTGATCAATCTAAACATGTATGACCCTTGTGTGTAATACTAGTTACACACACAAGTGAATACAAGTGAAGATTGGTGTGAATTCAAGGTCTAGAATGGAAACGGTGAAAGTTCGGTAAATCCCGCGCGATTTCGATTATAACCGGGAGATCACGTTTTTGAGTATCGTATATCAGATTTGTCATATTTTTGAGTTTTATAGTCACTTATGATCACTCATGACATTACGAGTCATCACACACTTGATCGAGTCACAAATCGTAGGTAAATTGCTTAAAAGTGATACGTACGGCAAAACCGACCAATTTGCATGTTTTGACCTAATTTGTGTATACATTAGTGATACGTGACATATTTGTTATCATTTTGAGTGGATTTAATGTAATGAACATGATGGGACCATTACTTGGGTGATTTGGGAGAAAACGGGACTCGAAAACACCAAAAAACGACAAACCGAGCACCCGAAACGATGAAACAACAAAGTTGTCACCCGGGGAAGCACTAGGCGTATCGCCTAGAGCTTCACAAAGCCCCAGGCGATACGCTAGGAAGTGTAATTCCAGCAAAAACCCTAAAAACCCACTATTTAAGCATCATTAGCCACCATGCTCTCCCCATTCAGCCCCAAATCACTCCCAAAACCCTAAAACGGCTGTAAACATGAAAGGAGAAGATCTTTGAAGATTCAAGGCCCAAGTTTCTTGCTTTATTGCTTAGGATCATCTAGAAATCATCCCTTTCGGTTAGTAATCTTCAAACCTTGTCATAGCATCTTAAATCTTCTCTTCTACTCCCATCAAGGTGTGAACTTTATGTGATATTTGGCTTGAATCCATGTTGTAAATGATAGATCTAGGGTTTTTATGATTAAAGATTCCACCTTTTTGCATGATTTTGTTATTCAACTTGATTCCATGATGAAACCTCTTTAGATCTAGGTTTATTATGCAATTTGATGAATGGATCTTCATGAAAGTTGAAAGCTTGTGTATGGATCTGAGATTTAGTCATGATAAATCATTTATATGTTATAGATCTAGGGTTTCTTTGATCAAGATTGGATTTTTATGTGAGAACATGACTAGATCTATGAAGAGCATGTCATCTAGGGCTAGATCTAGGGATTTTTCTTATCAAGATTCAATTTTTATGTTTCAAATGGACTTGATTTGCCTCATGGATATTGTTTAGGACTAGATCCATGTATTATGATCATCAAGTTTGGTTTTTCCTTGATAAAATGACTAGATCTCAACATGTGTGTCATCTAGGATTAGAAATGTGTGTCATAAAGCTTCAAAATGGACTTTTCTACCTCCCAACTTGTCTAGATCTATAATTTTCTTGGTATGTAAAGTAGGATCAGTATGTAAAGCTATCAAAATATGAACTTTTATGTGTTTAAATGATAGATCTACCATGCATGCTCAATTAGGGTTTGTTTTGTGAATCAAAAGCCGATTTATGGGCTAGATTTGGCAAGATACATGCTAAACTAGGCTAGGTTCATGTTAGATTCAAGTAGATCTATAAAATTTATAATGGCCTATGTTAGATCTGATCCCAAATGGTAATCATGTGTTTTACCTTAGATTAATATCATGGAAAATGAGATTGTTGACTTTTGTTGACCTAGTTTGACTTCTATGCTAGTTTGCTAGATTAGAACCCCTCAACATTTCTTAGTATGAAAACTTGAACCCAAACTAAGCCCGTACGCTATCACTTGAGTAAAACACCAATGAGTTGTGAATTGATTAGGTCGTGTCGTGTCGTGTCAAGTCACGGTTTCTCACTTTACTCACTTATCTATTTTGGTTCAATCTCGGTCAATCATAAAGGTGATCTCCGGACGTGATTTTCGCGCATCGCTATCGCTTATCTTTCTTTTCGATTCACCCGTGAGGTGAGTTTTCATAGCCCCTTTTTACTTAAATGTTTTTGGGGTGCAACATGTATCATGTTATCAAATTCTATTTTCACATGCGTATTCTATGTTCGATGATTCACTTGAAACATGTATGATTGTCTTGATTGTTTGGTTGAACGATGAACGATGAACGATTGAACGATGAACGATGAACGATGGAACGATTGAACGATGAACGTAATTATTAACATTAAACATGCCGGGGTTACGATAATAGATCTATTGGCCTGACAAGCCCACTTGGCCTGCCTCGCGTGTGGCGCCTTGTGATTGAAAGCCTAATTGTCAAGGGTTGGATTACGTTAACTTATCATTTTATCATTAATCATTTTTATCAATTATCATCTTATATAACTTGTACGCATGTTTTCGAACGTTTTCATTAAACCTATGAATTCTCACCAACTATTTTTAGTTGACTCTTTTTGTAACATGTTGCAGGTAATGCAGTTTGATTCGGATATCATCACTTTAGGATTGCATCGGCTTTAGAGAGACCTTATTAAATAATGAATCGTTATGTTTAGACTATGTTTTACGTTGTTTATCGTATGTTGTGACTTGGATGCTATGGTTTATTCGTTTGCTATGAAATGGGTAACTATTATGATTATCGCAACCTAATTTAGTGTTGTGAGCTTCTGGACAATCTTCGCGCCCCGACGTATTCCGCCGTCGGTTGGGGTGTGACAGATTGGTATCAGAGCCACGGCTATAGGGATCTAGGTTATTAGAACTGGTTTGACCTAGACTATTGCCTTAGGTGTCCTGCATGAGTGCCTCATGCGCAATATGCCTAATTGTTTATTTTTGTCCAGTAAATTGCTTATTAATTGTTGCCTATTTCAAATGCTTGTTCCCATAAGTCAGCACGCACTCGAGCACGAATCACTAAGGCTTCCTAGCCTCTTCCTTAGAAAAATGGTGCCTTACGTACCATTTAGGAAAAATATGATTTTCATGATTTTCAAATCTCGTCGGAATTAGGGTTTTAGTGGTAGACATGTAGTAACTGGAAGGGTGAAAACACCGGTAGTCGGGGTCTCTGTCGAGAAAAGCGTTGCACATAAGCCCTATCAACCGTTGGGCCCGGATGCTCACCTGGGACGCCCCGATGAGAGTGATGAAACCTATTAGGCCAAAGCATGTCTCTACCACTAGGATCTTGATCTGATTAGTCTCGGTTGTAGCCTTCCAATCGGAAGGTGAGAACCACTCCGTTATGTTTTATCTCAAATGCTCGATTTCACGTTTTGGCGCGCGATTATGTTTAAACAAATGATTTTTGATAAACTATGATCATGAGTTACACGGTATCACGGTTCGATAACACACACCAGTTTTACACTTAACCATTTTACCCTCAAAAATTTGATTATCAATCACACCTCATCATGACTCATCATTGTTGTTCTTGAATCTCAGCATGTCGATCCATTTCAAGGGACGTCGAAAGGGCGATAGCGGCCGCAAAATGGCCTCGGTAATAGCCAAGCAAATGGCTGAGGTTCTTCCCGGTATCGTGGCTCAAATCCAGCAGGGTGTGAATGCTAACCCTGCTAATGCTGCTGCTATGGCTACTTGTTCATTCAAGCATTTCAACTCCTGCAACCCTCCCAAATTCAAGGGGACCGAGGGTCCTATTGGTTTACTTCAGTGGTTCGAGGGGATGGAAAACACCTTCGTTAACAGTGACTGTCCTGATCATCTGAAGGTCCCGCGTGCCACCAGCACTCTCACTGAAAAAGCTCTCACATGGTGGAATAGCGAGAAACGGATTCGTGGGTCCGATGAGGCCTTAGCTCTATCTTGGGATGAACTAAAGGAAGTCATGAGGGAAAAATACTGTCCCCGTTCTGAGTTAAAGAAACTTGAGGATGAATTTCGGGCGCTGAAACAATACAGTGGGGAAAATCAGGAGTATACCGATCGTTTCTATGAGTTGAAAATCCTGGTGCCTGAAATTGTCTCTCCTGAATTCCGGGCTGTTGAATGTTATATCGGTGGGTTACCTGATGAAATACAGGATTCTATCTGGGCCAGCAATCCTGCGACACTTGACAGCGCTGTTCGTCTTGCTGCTCGTCTGACCGATAACCATGTAAAAGCGGGTAAGCTGAAAAGAAGGGGTTCTAAGAAGGAATCGGGTACTGAAAAGGCCGAACCCGCGGCCGAAAAGGAGTACAAAACTGAGACATCTGCTGCTAAAAGTAACAAAAAGAAACGTAAGGGGCGAAACTTCGCGGTTACTACTACTCCTGCACCTGCTATTCCCGCCACCCCTGGTGCACCTCCAGCCAAGAAACCTTACACGGGTACCCATCCTCTTTGTGCCCGGTGTAACCATCATCATCCTGTGCAGGCCCAGTGTTGGCAGTGCACCAATTGTGGGCGCTTTGGTCATCCCACTCATGCTTGTCGCATGCCTGTTCGAGCCCAGCCTTTGGCCCAGTATCCGGCCCAACCTCTGATAGCCCAAGCTCCTAATGTTCAGGTTCAGGTTCGGGCTTGCTACAATTGTGGATCCACCACTCATCTGAGGAACGCTTGCCCTGCTCTCGCGGTTGCTAACCCGCCTGCTGCTAATGTTAATCGTGGTGCTCCAGCTCGTGCCTTTGTCATCAATGCAAATCAGGTTTGCAATCATGTCTCTTCATACTTGTAATCAGTTTCTGTTATCAATTTTATTCTCATATATCTTTCCGGTGTATGCTAATCAGGCTCAAGCGAACCAGGAGGTCGTCAATGGTACGTTTCTTGTGAACAACCGTTATGCCTCTATATTATTTGATTCTGGTGCCGATCGTAGTTTTGTATCATTAGAGTTTGAGCCTTTACTTGACACACCACGTACTGCACTCGATTATCCATTCACGGTTGAGATCGCGGATGGAAAACCTATTGCTCTTGATTCTATTGTTCGCGGTTGCCAGTTGGATTTCAAGGACCATATTTTCCCTATCGATCTTATTCCAATGCATCTCGGGAGTTTTGATATCATTATTGGTATGGATTGGTTGTCTCACCATCGTGCCGAGCTCGTTTGTTTCGATAAAATCATTCGCATTCCTCGTCCGGATGGCCAGTATCTGATTATTCATGGCGATAAACCTTCATGTGGGCTCAAGCTTATGTCTTGTACAAAGGCCCATAGGTACTTACGCAAGGAGTACCCAGCTTTTCTGGCACATATTATGGAAGTTCGGGAAAAAGAAGGGGGAATCGAAGACATCCCGATCGTGAGAGACTTTCCGGAAGTTTTTCCCGATGACATTACGGGTCTTCCTCCCGTTCGCCAAGTTGACTTCCGTATCGACCTTGTTCCAGGAGCTACTCCAGTAGCAAAGTCGCCATATCGCCTCGCACCCTCAGAAATGCAAGAGTTGGCTAAACAACTCCAAGAGCTTTCTGACAAGGGTTTCATTCGACCGAGTTCCTCTCCATGGGGAGCACCCATTCTATTTGTCAAAAAGAAGGATGGTACTCTTCGCATGTGCATTGATTATCGTGAGCTTAACAAACTCACTATCAAAAACCGTTATCCGTTGCCTCGTATTGATGACCTCTTCGATCAGCTTCAAGGAGCCACTTGTTTTTCAAAAATCGATCTTCGTTCCGGTTATCATCAGCTTCGAGTTGCGGAGGAGGATGTTCACAAAACCGCCTTTCGCACTCGTTATGGCCACTTTGAGTTCACTGTCATGCCTTTTGGGTTGACAAACGCTCCTGCTATATTCATGGACCTCATGAATCGTGTTTGTAAACCCTATCTCGATAAGTTCGTTATCGTATTCATTGATGATATCTTGATCTACTCAAAGTCTAAGGCCGAACATGAGACTCACCTACGCCTTGTACTTGAACTCCTGAAGAAAGAACAACTTTACGCCAAATTCTCCAAGTGTGAATTTTGGCTGAAAGAGGTTCAATTTTTGGGACACATTGTTAACGACAAAGGTATTCATGTTGATCCTTTTAAAATTGAGGCCGTTAAGAGTTGGTGTACCCCTACTACACCTACTGAAGTCCGCTCGTTTCTTGGGTTAGCGGGCTATTATAGACGCTTTATTGCTAACTTCTCTCGCATCGCCTTGCCTCTTACTGCCTTGACTCAGAAAAGTCAACCCTTCGAGTGGGGTCCCGCTCAGGAAGGCGCGTTCCAGACACTTAAGAAAATGTTGTGTGAAGCCCCTATCTTAACTCTTCCTGACGGGACAGATGATTTTGTGGTCTATTGTGATGCTTCTCATCAAGGCCTCGGTTGCGTCCTCATGCAACGAGGAAAGGTAATCGCATATGGTTCGAGACAGCTTAAGAAGCACGAGAAAAATTACACGACGCATGACCTCGAGCTTGGTGCGGTCGTGTTTGCTCTAAAACTCTGGAGGCACTACCTATACGGTACCGAGTGTGTGGTCTTTACCGATCACAAAAGCCTTCAGCATATTTTCGATCAGAGAGATCTTAATATGCGCCAGCGTCGTTGGGTCGAGCTCTTAAACGACTATGATTGCGAGATTCGCTATCATCCCGGTAAAGCGAATGTCGTGGCCGATGCCTTGAGTCGAAAAGAGCATGCCAAACTTATCCTCTTTCAAAGCTCTCATCACATGACCAATCTTAAAGCTCGTATTCTTGTGGCTCAACGCTCATCGGTCAATGAAGGAAATCTGCATAATGAGTTATCATGTGGCGCAGAACTTCAATTCGTGACCAAGTCGGATGGTCTTCTCTATTTCTTGGATCGTCTCTGGATTCCCGATCGAGACGATCTCCGAACGTTTATCATGGACGAGGCTCATAAATCCCGTTACTCCGTTCATCCTGGTTCGGATAAGATGTATCTTGACCTCCGAAAGCTTTATTGGTGGCCCGGTATGAAGAAAGACATTGCACTCTATGTGTCTAAATGTCTGACTTGCTTAAAGGTCAAGGCCGAGCACCAGCGACCCTCCGGATTGCTCGAGCAGCCGAGAATCCCAGTTTGGAAGTGGGAGGACATTTCGATGGACTTCGTCACGTCACTTCCAAAAACCCCTAGAGGTCACGATAGCATTTGGGTCATTGTCGATCGCTTGACCAAATCAGCTCACTTTCTTGCTATCAATGAAAAGGATAAGGCTGATAAGTTGGGAAAACTTTATGTGGACGAGATCGTTAAACGTCATGGCACTCCTTTGACTATTATTTCTGATCGTGATGGTCGATTTACCTCCCATTTTTGGCAATCACTTCAATCCGCCTTGGGAACTCGTTTGGATCTCAGCACTGCTTACCATCCGCAGACTGATGGCCAGTCTGAGCGCACCATTCAGACTCTCGAGGATATGCTCCGTGCTTGTGTCATCGATTTCGGTGGCAGTTGGGATACTCTTTTACCATTGATCGAGTTCTCTTATAATAACAGCTATCACTCGAGCATTGGCATGGCCCCGTTCGAAGCTCTTTATGGTCGAAAGTGTCGGTCACCTATATGTTGGAGCGAGGTCGGTGAAACTCAAATCACCGGTCCCGAACTGATTCAGGAGACTACCGACAAAATCACTCAGATTCGTGATCATTTGCTCGCTGCTAGGAGTCGTCAGAAGAGTTATGCTGATAGACGACGAAAGCCCCTTGAGTTCAAAAAGGGCGACCATGTCCTCTTAAAGGTATCACCTTGGAAAGGCGTCGTTCGATTTGGAAAGAAGGGAAAACTAGCACCTCGATATGTTGGCCCGTTCAAAATCCTTGATAAGATTGGTAGGGTGGCTTATCGACTTGAACTTCCTCCCGAACTTGCCAATGTCCATCCTACATTTCATGTGTCGAATCTTCGAAAGTGTCTGGCTGATGAGAACCTCCATGTTCCGCTTGAGGATATTCGGATCGACGAGTCTATGCATTTCGTTGAGAAACCGGTTGAGATTATGGATCGAGAAATCAAACAACTCAAGCGCAGCCGGATCCCGATCGTCAAGGTTCGTTGGGAGTCTAAACGTGGACCAGAGTTCACTTGGGAGCGTGAGGACCAGATGAAAGCCAAATACCCTCAGTTGTTCGTTCAGTCTTCTTGATGTTTAATTTCGGGACGAAATTTCCTAAAGTAGGGGAGACTGTAACATTCCGGGTTTTCCGATTGTCTGATTTTATCCATATTGTAACCCGATCCGTTGATTGATAATCGAATTTATGGGTATTGATCGATTTTGATGTTTATTAACCTAATTTCATGTTATTGATCCATTATCATGTTTATTGATCGATTTGATGTTCGATTTGCCTTTAATTTGGATGTTACGCGAACGAGTCATCGAATTACGTTCAACCGGGAATTTGATCAATCTAAACATGTATGACCCTTGTGTGTAATACTAGTTACACACACAAGTGAATACAAGTGAAGATTGGTGTGAATTCAAGGTCTAGAATGGAAACGGTGAAAGTTCGGTAAATCCCGCGCGATTTCGATTATAACCGGGAGATCACGTTTTTGAGTATCGTATATCAGATTTGTCATATTTCTGAGTTTTATAGTCACTTATGATCACTCATGACATTACGAGTCATCACACACTTGATCGAGTCACAAATCGTAGGTAAATTGCTTAAAAGTGATACGTACGGCAAAACCGACCAATTTGCATGTTTTGACCTAATTTGTGTATACATTAGTGATACGTGACATATTTGTTATCATTTTGAGTGGATTTAATGTAATGAACATGATGGGACCATTACTTGGGTGATTTGGGAGAAAACGGGACTCGAAAACACCAAAAAACGACAAACCGAGCACCCGAAACGATGAAACAACAAAGTTGTCACCCGGGGAAGCACTAGGCGTATCGCCTAGAGCTTCACAAAGCCCCAGGCGATACGCTAGGAAGTGTAATTCCAGCAAAAACCCTAAAAACCCACTATTTAAGCATCATTAGCCACCATGCTCTCCCCATTCAGCCCCAAATCACTCCCAAAACCCTAAAACGGCTGTAAACATGAAAGGAGAAGATCTTTGAAGATTCAAGGCCCAAGTTTCTTGCTTTATTGCTTAGGATCATCTAGAAATCATCCCTTTCGGTTGAAGTACCTGCACACTAGATTTAAAGATTAGTATTCAAATGACCCGAAGCACACAACTTCTGGTCGACCAGTGTCTTCAACAAAATCAGTTGCAGCCGGGCTGACCACCTTAGGACGCCACTGCGTTTTTGCCTTTTCATTTTTAACAGAGTCATCTTCCTGTGATGAGCCACCAACACTTGTATCAAATTGAAAAATTGTTTTGTTTTAGATTTAGTTTTGGAAGGTGTTGACTCAGTAAAAATTCTGCCTGATTCATCAATAAATGTGGCAGATTTGTTAGAAAATGTCTTTTTGACAGTTTCAGGACAATCCTGTGCCATGTGTCCCTTTCGGCGACATTCATAGCACAAACGATATGATCGTTTAGATTGTGATTTGCCCTGAAATGAATGACATCTATCATCAGAATCATAATGATCAGAATTATCATCAAAATTTTGAAATCGATTAGAATGCACCCATTTTGATGTAGGACTTCGAGGTGTTGAATTTGAACCAGATGAAGAAGACTATTTAAATTGTTGACCAACTCTTGAATTACTTTCAGAAGACTTCTTCGTTTGTGGTTTACCTCCGAATCCTTTCTCCATTGTAGACATGAAAACTTGAGCCACATGATAAATTTGTTCAAGATCTGTATCTTTATTTTCTTTTAAAGCTTTCTTGGGCAAGTTCTTCTTTACATTCTTTGCAAATTTCTTATTCTTACTACCTAAACCGGACTATTTGTATCCTGGTAGCATTGATAGATCAACTTGAGGACTTGAAGAACCAACTTTAGCAGCTTGATTGAATGAAGCTTTAATATCCTTTAATTTGTTAGCTTCTACCAATTTAGCAGCAACATTTTCTTCATTCAACTGCTTTTCATCTATGCCAACCTGTTTCCCAGTAGCAATAACTCCTGTCTCTGAAATAAATCCACCAGAAACAAACATAAAAGCAGATTTATCAACCAAACTTTCCTCCTTCTCTATTTTCTTGTTAGATTGAGACTTTGATTGCTGTTTCCCAGATTTCTCAGAAACAAACCCAGAATAATCACCAGTTATATCAGAAGAATGAATATCAGCTAGAGCATCAGATTGAATAACTGGATGCGGAATTTGATTATACTCTTCACTTCGAAAGACTTTCTTGAAATTCTCATCTTTGCACAAGTAACTTGTGAAAAAATGTGAACTCTTCAAATTATTCAACTGCCTCTTAAGATCCAGCACTTCAACACTCAAATCAGATATTTTCTTTGTGCTTCACCCAATGCCTTTTCTGAATCAATTAATTGTTCAGAAGCTTTGTTAGATAAAAACTTTTCTTATCGCATATGATCATGGGCATCATACACTTCTCGGGTAATTTTCTTCACCCTTCCCTCATGAATCTCAATATTCCTTTTCAACAATTGATTTTCTTCTTTCAAACTTATAACTTTATCTTGTAATTCAGAATGAACCAATTGATGT
>JBCNJP010000007.1:128828961-128898625 GCA_039602395.1 Deinandra increscens subsp. villosa | reverse complement strand
CCTAAATCATAAATATTCACACATCAACTAAATTTAAGCTTAAAGTTCGGGGCTTTTAAGATCACAGATAGGGGTTTGTAAAAATACCTGGATCTCAAACTGAACTCAAATTATCTGAAATATTTGTTTAAGACTTTAATAAATTATAATCATTTATTCAATATCCGAAGTACCCTTTATTTTTATTCTGGATCTCCATCTGATACACGAACCTAAATACCCACCCTTTTGTTTTGAGATAAAATCAGTGGTTCATCTTCATGATTCAATGAATCAAAGTGAAGTTTCACTCGGAGAAAGTTCATCGCCTTTTCTACTGCTATTTTCAAAAATCGAATGCTCAAGAACTGGTTTTGATTGCTCGATGAACACACATAATGTCGTATGTGAGAGAAAAATAAGGATTTCTTAAATACACCGTCCAAGCGCCAGGGGCGAAGTATGCTTTGGGTCGCCTCGGTCGTTATTATTATTTCGCTTAGAAATCTCGACAATACATGTATTTTTCCTAAATAAATTATATGTATTGAGTCGGTCCTCACTCAAAATTATATATGTATTGAGATGGTCCCTACTCGAAAATTTTATATGTATTGAGTTGGTCCCCAAAAGTTCAGATTAATGTACCGATAGATAGCTAGTCTATAATGTTTTGGAACACATAGTGATGCGTAACCAGAGCTGACTGTAGAACTGCCTTTCCCACCATGCATGATAAAAATTAGTACAATAAAACACTTGATCGATTCCCTATCGGGCTAGAGCGACTAACTCGGTGGGATTGTCAGACCCAGTAGTACTACCTTGTATTTTCCGCTAAATCTATACTAGTGGCAAGCTGTAAAATGACTTTCGTTGTGGCAAAATGTTGATCACTATTGTTCACAATGATGGTATAATATAATCTATTAAGCTTTCAAATTCAAAAAATAAATTATTTTACAACATGTCTTCTCCCCCAAATGAAACAGTAAAAGTAGGGTCCGTAAACTCACACCAGGTGTGCGTGCTAAACTAATCCAAATGCTTCAAAGAGTTTGTGAATCACCTAAACCACATCAATAACATGCAAATGTGTAAGTGTACGTTGTGTTTGACCGGACATCCCGTTGTGTACGAACACAATACCAATTCCTTCTAATAAAAAATAACAACCAAATGCAGTACCAATTTTTATTGGAATTAATTTCAAATCCTATGAATTTCAATTCATAAAATATTTCAATTCCCTCAAAAACATTCTTTAAACCAAATGGGGCCTAAATCTTTGCTCCTTGTTTGCATTTAGTCTCAATCTGCTATGGAAATTAACACCGTCTAATTTTAACTTTTGGTCCTTTTTTTTAAAGGATCAAAACACCCTTTTTTTAAGGGATCCCCCCCCCCCCTCAAATCGCATGTTTTGGGGCTTGGCTCTACTTGGTTGAACTAAGGTGGATCTATGAAGCCGGAACACCCCCCATCCCACCATCGGCTCCAACGACACTATACCCTCTGTCGTTGTAGTCATGTAAAAACCTAATTAACTTAGATAGTTATGATAAGTCAAATATCGTATCCATGAGAAGCATGTGATGTGGTCTGTGTTATATGTTTTATTTTGATTGTTTAACTAAATTAAACTAAAAATGTAAAAGGTGTAAAAATTGATTTGGTTTGTGAAAGATGCAAACTTAAATAAAAAAAATAGATTGCAAACAATAAATAAAAATATAATCACACACAGAGTTCATATTTAGGAGCTAGAAATATAACCTAGATTAATTAAAATTTGAAATATCGCATAGACATAGTCAAATTTAAGTTTAAGCTCAAAAGGTAATAGCAACACTCTGTTTGATCATGTTGATAGGATGAGAATATTCAACTATCGAGAACACGAACTAAAAAGTTATTAATCTACTACTTCCTAGTCATAACGAGACAACATCAGGTTATGAAAAATATGACTTTGACGCTCTTTAAAACTTGAAACAAATGCACGAAACGTTCATAGATAAACGAGATATGTCCAAGGTAAAAACCCAATTGAAGACACCTATACACTTACTAACTAAACTCTACACCTAGATATGATCACGAGAATTTTAGCCAATCATAACAAGAAACAATTCAAATATTGTTAGTATCAAATTGTTCATCCAAATTAACCAACTAAAATATCTATCTGTTCTACAAAGTACTTTAACTTGATACTAAAAAGAATGAGAAACAATTCCTATGCCTCGGTTTGCGTCCAATTTCTTTGTTCCTGCTGTGGTCTTTAGCGGCCTAGCGTACGTGAATCTCCATCTTTCTTTTTAACCTCAATGCAGCCCACGCCAAGCCCATGTGGACCTTCTCGGGCTTTCATTAAGTAATTATTTGGCCCACTTTCTGATTTCATTAGCATTGCTGATTTGCTACTCACGAAAACTGACATCAAATATGAGCAAATTTATTGTACAAATAATGTTTTCCGTGTGTAGTGTGTGCGAAGGGATCTCGGCCGTTCATATGTGGGCTTTTCTTGATCTGAGGGCGCTAAAATGAAACAAGATTAATTATTTTAAAAAAGGACGCGGAGTCATTAAAAATGGTATTAAAGTCTTTTCAACTTTAAATGAAACACGCATACGCAAAAATATTTACGCATCAAACAAAAAACAACGCAAACCTTTAACCTTTAAACAAATAACGCATATTTGAAATAAAAATCACGCATATACTTTAAAAAACTCACAAAAACACAAACCTAACTAAACTGTCTTACACTTTAATAAATAAATAAAAAAACGCATGTATTCCAATAAATAACGCACCCTTACTTTTTATACATAAAATAACGCATACACTCTAAAAAACTCACAAAAAACACAACCTAACTGTCTTACACCTAAAAAAAACGCATGTATTCAAAATAAATAACGCACACTTTACTTTTTTTTACATAAAATAACGCATATTTGATATAAAAATAACGCATACACTCTAAAAAATTCACAAAACACAACCTACTTGTCTTACACTTAAAAAAACGCATGTTGTTAATAAAAAAATAACGCAAACACACAGAACATAATCGCACCTGTTAAAAAATCACGCATTAATAGCCTAACATACTTAAAAATTCACGCATTAGTAGCCTACCTAATTCAAGTAACTAACATATATATATATTTAAAAATCACACACGTTGTTCTAAAAATCACGCATATACTCCAGAAAACTCACAAAATACCACATGTTTCACACTTAATAAAATAACGCATGTTGTTCAAATAAAATAACGCAAACAATATAATACAAAAAACTTATAAAGAAAAGAGTGCCGTATATTAATATTGGGGTAATTACATAGAAACATAACTAACTTTTAATTTCATTCCAATTAAGTCACTCAAACTTTTTTTTTGTTTCAATCAGGTAACTTAACTTTAAAATATGTTCTAATCATAGATACATGACCTGATTAGCAGGTAACATAATCAATTTTTTTTATAAAAATTGAAATTTTTATTAAAAAATGAATTGTTTATATAAAAAGTGATTTTTTAAACGAATTTTTAATAAAAACGATTTTTTTTTATAAAAATTCGAATTTTTATAAAAAAAACGTTTTTTATAAAAACGAATTTTTTTAATAAAAATCGGATTTTTATAAAAAATTCGTTTCTATACAAAAACGTTTTTATTAAAAATGTTTTTTAAAAAATTTCATTTTTTATAATTTTTTTTCCTTTTATTAAAAATTTGATTTGAAAAATCGTTTTTTATAAAAAAATTTCTTATAATTGATTAGCTTACCTGCTAATCAGGTCATTTATCTAGAATTAGAACATATTCTAAAGTTGAGTGACATTATTGGAACAAAAAAAAGTTTGAGTGACCTAATTGAAACAAAATTGAGAGTTGGTTATGTTTATGTGACATTTTCTCATTAATATTTATAAAAATTTACAAGTGGAATATACTACTAAAGATCAAAAAACATCATAAAAACATCATAAAAACATAAAAAAGCCCTCCAAAATATAGGGTGCCTAAATCTTCTTAAATATTTCAGCAGTCTCCACCCTGTCCTTACATTTCTTAATGGTGTTGTCGACAACACCACTAAGGAGGGTATGAATCTCCTAATTCAGCTCCAGCTGCTGAGTAATATACTCAGCAGCAACATCTTTTATCGCGGACTCCGGCTCATCCAAAAGCTCCTTGAACATCCTAACGTGGCCTTGGATGCTGTTGACAGTAAGACCCTGATCATGGCGAAAGAATTACACATTATGCGATCATCCTTCGATTCTTTCGCATGCATTTGTTCAACAATTTGCATGACTGCGCTTTTAGACGCAGAGTTAGGGTTCGATGAAGAAGATGCCATTTTTTATGTTAAAAGGACGAGAAGGTTGAATTTAGGTCTGGGATATATGGGAGATTTGGGGACTTTATGCGTCGAGTACGGAATGTGTATAAAGAAAAACAATATATATACGGAACAGAAAAATGGAGGGAAAATGAAACGTCGGATACAATTAAAAAAAATTACATAATAAACTCAAAAATAAAAAAGTTAAATTGCTTCCATTTCACCCCCAACCGTCCCCATTAATACGTAATAAATAAAAATGCAGGGGACGCATTTAATACCACACGAATCTCATCATCCACCATCTATAAAACTAGGCACTCGATTGCATTTTAAAATCACGCAAACACAGTTCATTAAATTAAACATCAAATCACAAAAACACAGATAAACGAAAAAATGTATTCATCTTCCTCCAACACCACAGAAGCCAACAGCAACGCTCTCAAGGAGAAACTAACTCGACAAATAATGCTGGAGTACAACAAAGAGAAACTGCTGATAGACGACCTCGAACAAAATTTCGAAAGCCTCCAAGAAAACACGCAAGCCAAAGACGAAATAGTGCAGAAGATAAGCAGTCTGCCGAAGAATTCACTTCAAGACATTCTCCGTTTGTTCATGATAGACCAGGATAAAACAAATATGGAGCAGATGAAGACAATAAACAAAATACTCGAGGCTATGAGTGCCTCTCTTGAGTTAAAAAAGTATTTTTTACAAGTTTATCAGTAGAATGTATCTCTGTAATCAAATAATAATAATAATATTTTTTGTATTTCTTCATTTTATTCTTCATTTATGTTGGTTTATGTTTACTTTAATTTATGTACATTATTAAAAATAAAAAACACATCAAAAATGATTATTAAAAAAAATAACCAGTAATATATAAAAAACAATTCGAACTTAGAATTACGCAAACTATAAACTAATCACGCAAACGATAAAATTACGCACATATTAAAATAATCACGCAAACACAGAAAACTCTAGTAAAAAACTAAAACAAAACTACATAAACTTTATCAATGATTCTGCAAAAAATAAAATCAACCTTAAAAATACGCAAGTGTAACAATAAAATACAACATTATTACGCACATTATAATTGTGAACATAAATGCATAACAAATTTGAGATTCTATTATCGCGCATATTACTTGTAATTTCACGCATGAAGTAACTCATAAAATTAAGGTTACAACAACCACACAACGACATATAATTAAAAACACAAAAATATAATATTCATGCAAAACAATAAAAATAAAAAATACAAAAATATAAAATTACACAATTATTAAATAAAAACGCAAACAGAAAACTCTTAAAAAAAACATGAACATAAGTTATAAAATTAATTAATTGACTTTCTATAATCACGAATGTTGTTTATAGTTTGACGCATGAAGAAACTCGATATAAAACACCTTACAACAAATCACGCAAAACATACATAATTAAAAACAAACGCTGTGACGTAATATACCGTCTATTTTAATTAAAAACTTTAAATTGACAAAAATGCCCCTCTGCGTCTAGAAAGAAAACGTCACGCGTCGGCCTCCCCTTCCTTTACACGCTTCGCACGGAAAAAACCCTTTGTATTTAAACTTTCACTCATCAAATATATATAACTTTCTAATATTCATTAGCGCTAAACTAAATAACTGGTAATAGTTTATAATAATGGTTATGACATTAGATTTGTTGATACTTATGACTAGTGTTTAATTTAATTACACCATTTTAGCTCATATACTTTATAATACGTAGATATAAAGAACGATTAAAATAACTTGTTTTGTCTTTACATCGATGTATTTTTAGTAGATTTTGTATGCGATGGAGTGAACAAAAATGCATTGATCAATCCCCAAAGGGCTATATGCAATATTTAATTCCCAACACACCCCATCCAATGGCCATATGCCTTTTTATATAAATAAAAATTTATTCACTCCTATATTTACCTAAACCATTTTATCAATTTTTCTCGAAAACCAAAATGCAACCATTTTTTTAACGGCCAACATAATTTTATTAACAAAAAACCACCAAGGTGATGGGTCAAGTACATGAAAACAACAAAAACAGTCTAAAACAAAAATTATAGCCCGCTAAGACCCCAACCACCAAATGAAACTAGAGATCCCTTAGGTTAAAGAATCTCCAATGTTCCCATGAGATCTTCTTCTTCGATCGGTTTGCGATCCATAGGTGACTAAGGACTTTTATGCTTTCCAAGATCTTTGTCATATCCAACGGTGATCGATTAAATTGTGTGTCGTTCCTTGCTTTCCAAATACTCCCGACCGCAGTGAGAATTACCCCTTGAATTACCTTCTTTTTGGCAACACTTCCAACGATATAACGATGCAACACCAAGATATCTTGTGCGCAAAACAGAAAGAGTGGATTTAATTTGCACCACATACTAACATAGTCCCATATTGATTGTGCCAAACGACATTCCGCAAATAGGTGATCCAATGTTACTTTTGTCTCGCCACAGAATGGACATGATAGCGATTCAAGTGTAACACCCCTGACCTGAAGGGCATCCGCTGTCGGCAACCTTTTATGTCTGATTCTCCATGCCAAGAACCAAACTTTTTTCGGCACCCAATTGTTCCAATCCAACACCCTGTCAGCTGTTAACTGCTTTGTACCTGTGATTATTTCCTTTAGGCTTCTTACAGTATATTGAGCATCATCACTTGATCCCCAAGCCCACTTATCTTCGCCAGATTGGACCTGCATATTCAAAAGAATAGGAACCAAGGCATTCAACTCCAAAAGTTCAGGGGGTGTTGCCGGCTCTCTTCGCCACATGAATTTTGTCACTAAGCCAGTCGGGGAACGATTTATCCGATCAACAACCCTGCAGCCACGGGATACTTCAAGAAGGTAAAGATTAGGGAACCGAGCGCTTAGCGGTGTACCGCCGGCCCAACAGTCATGCCAGAATAGTGTGTCGAGCCCGTTTCCAATAACAGATGTTATCAGGCTAGATAAATTAATCCCTAGCCTCGATAAATCCTGAGAACATGCTGCTACTTGTTTCCAAGGGCCAATTACCATCCGTTTAATGGGAATGAAGCTCCACGATCTGTTACTACTATGGATATCCCAAATAATTTTGCGCCAAAGAGCATTTCGTTCATTCTTAAACCTCCACCACCATTTAGCCATGTGAGCAAGGTTCGAATCCTTTAAGGAACCAAAACCGAGGCCCCCATACTTGACTGGTGCTATGGTATTGTCCCACGAGACCCAAGTGATTTTTTTTCCATTACATTTCCCCGACCATAAGAAATCCCTTCGAATCCCTTCCAATATGTCTATAACCTTCGATGGTGCTCGATACAAAGAGAAGTAATATGTGGGAAGGGAGTTAAGGACAGATTTTATTAAAGTAATTCGACCCCCATAGGAAACTGTTTTGGTCTTCCATGAAGATAGTCTATGTTTGAAGATTTTAACCACCGGTTCCCAGTTTTTGATTAAGTTCATATTAGCTCCAATACAAAGCCCCAAGTGCTTGAAGGGCAAACTGCCGGTCCTACAGTTCAGAATTCCAGCCATGTTAATAACTTGTGAGATCTCTACTCCAAAACCAAAGAGCGTGCATTTTGATGGATTAACACCAAGGCCGGATATAAGGTAAAAACATCTTAGTAATACGCCTTAAATTCAGGAGATTCATTAGAGACCACTCCCCCAAGAAGACCACATCGTCTGCGAACAATAAATGGGACAACTCCACACCATTCGGAGAACATCGAAGGCCGTGGAAGATTCCCAATTCGCATGCTTTCCTGATAAAACACGATAGTGCTTGCATACAAATGATAAACAAAAATGGTGAGAGAGGGTCTCCCTGCCGCAACCCTCGCTGACAAAGGAACTCACTTGTGGGTGAGCCATTCACTTAGACCGATGAACGAGAACAAGATACAATGGACATGATCCAAGAACGCCATTTAATTGGGAAGCTCATTTGCTCCATAATCTTATCCAAGAAACCCCAATTTAATGAATCAAATGCTTTATTTATGTCAACTTTGAAAACCATACCTGATCTTTTGGACTGTTTAAGGTAAGATATTACCTCATTCAGGATCAATGGGCCATCCAAGATACTCCTGTTGGCAATATAGGCCGATTGTTCCTCTGTGATGAGCTCCGATATAACTCCCCGAAGCCTATTGAGATGGTTTCAAGGCCAAATTTCAAAAAAAACAAAGGAGAAGAATAACAATGTATTGGTTTCTCAAGGCCAAATTTCAAAAACTTTGGACCGTCTAAATAACTAGTAGTGCCATAAGCCAATTAATGAATTGCATACGTGTATATTTGTTAACACTTGAATCTTAATTTACCTCTTGCATCTTATCTTTCTTGAAAGTGGTCTTATTTTTTCTTTTAAATCATTAGCGTTTCGGAGAAATAGCGTCCTCCTCATACGAAAGCAACGCCTAAAAGTTTCCTCATTGTAAGTTGGTTTATTAGAGAAGTAATTCATAACACGTAATTGGTTGGCTTCATGACGACCCGCATAACTTGGACTCGTCTTGTAACCCCGTGTGAACATCCAACTTCATGAATAACACATTCTAAGCACACTTGCAAACAAGTCATTACCCTCGTTTTCTGAAGATGTAGAAGATGAACTTGAAGATCATGATGAAGATGAGATACCAAATTTTTTATGAGAACATTTATAAAAAAATATTGGTAGGAGAGTATATTGGTATAAGTATGGTTGGAGAATCGAAAATAAGGTGTATCTATCTATCTATCTATATTCTATATATACTATATAAAAGAAAAGATTAATGCTGAGGTGGCATCACCACAGCCCTCCTCAGCATCATTTTCCCGCCTAAATGACCCCCTTAATATTTCAATTGGATCCTTATAACCCGACGTTGCCTCACTTAACACGATCGACTCCTTTTTCCTTACATTCGATCAAAAACCCTATTCATTCTCTCATACGGAACCTCAAGCGGCGATCCTTCGATCAAAAACCCTTCTCTCATACGGAACCTCAAGCGGCGATCCATCTGTTCATCACCCGATCTACCAATCTACTTGATTGAAGGTATGTTTTCAACAATCAATTTGCGTTTTTAATGATTCTTATTATTCAATCGATTTGTGTCTCTAATGATTCTCATTCTCCATTCTCCATCGATCCTCAAGAGATCTCTCTGCCACTCCTTCACGCTTCGACGATTGTCGCTCAAGAACAATCGAATCTTGAGGTAATATGTTCTAAATCTTTCTTTCTTCATGTCTATTTTCGATTTCTATTTCATCTGTATTTGGTATTATTTCTTGAGGCAATACCTCCTCTTTGTTTGTTTGTTGATGTTTTCGATGAACTCTGAAATTTTTTATCGTCGATGAAGATAAATCTTCAGATTATCGTCTTCATCTTCCCTGATTCATAGAAGCCCTAATTATTTTTTAGTCTACAACTGGAAACACGTTTTTTAATTGAACCTATAAACTCTAATTGTTTGAATACCTTTTTAACAAACCCTTATCCGTTCCTTTGTTTGAAAATGGATAAACACAAATTGTGTTTAACATATAAACCCTAATTCTTTGAATACTCTTTTAATATACAACCCTGATTCCAGACCCGATTTGAATACTTCTTTTGCTAAAAATCTATATAAACCCCAATTCTTTGAATACTCTTTTAATATACCGCTTTGTCAGGACATGAAATTGGGTTGTTATATGGAATCATTGAGTTTTGTTGACCGTCTTCATATAAGGATTAAAGTATTTTGACACTGCCTTCAAACTTGGAGGTTTAAGGGGACCTTACAGCAGCTAACAAGCCTGAGGTTGATTGGAGGCTTTTATTCGAATTGGGTGCCCTTATGTTATTTGGTATGCATTTTTTTTGTGTTTAGCTTTCTCATGAACCCTTTATTCATATCTATATATTAAATCATATGGATGTCTTACTTATTTTATATTGATTGCAGGTGGTTTGCTGTCAGGGGCATTGATTAGTTATTGAGGTATGTTTTTCGCCTTCAGATCTCTATCTTTTCTTGCCTATTTGTCTTTTTTTTTCATGAACAAGTTTATTTGATCCTCTATACTCAAATTGATATCACAATTCAATCTTGAATATTAGAGGAGAATATTCATTTTATAGCTATGATTGTTCAATGAATTAATTTCATTTTATAGCTAGGATTATTTCTTTTTTGCCCAGTTTGTAGGGTGTGGCTCCCCTTGATTTAGATGGAAAGGTATTGCGTAAGCGAGAACAAGTAATACAAGTTGTATCTGTTGATTGCAATGCAAACAAGGTACAACTCCATTTTGAATTTGTTTTTTCTCTAATTTTCTTCATGAACATCTATAAACATATATGTTAAATCGCTATTATCTTAATTTGTTTTTTATGTTGATATGATGAATGTTGGCAGACTTGCAAGACAAAAAGTTAGATGTTTATTATTGGGTTTTCAAGTTAGTAAGATCTTTCGGGTATCATGTATTATTCTATAATAGTTTTTTTTTTTTTTTTTTTTTGAACGGCTATTATTCTATAATAGTTATAATAATATTATTTTGATATTCATTTTAAATAAATTTTGCTCTTTGTTGTATATATTGAGGTTTCAGTGTATTGTAAATCGTTTAACATAATTCATTCTATTTTACATAACAATGTAACAAATTTAAATGATCAATATGTAATCAATTACATAACATAAATTCATTCTACTTTAAAATACGAAGGTATTACAGAAGTTTGAAAAGGTCTTCTAAAACGATCTTGCACATTATAAGCTTCATTCAACATTGTTTTTACTATTTTCAAATTCGTTACCTTAGTTCATACTTTTGAGATTTAAATGTTGAATGTTGACAATTGGAATTACAAGAAATATGCTCAACTTTTGTATTGGTTTGGTTAGATTTGGATAAAAGGAAAAAGTTACATCAGGTGTAAATCAGCCTCATGTTTTTTTTATAGTATTACATTATATGAAATGTTTTTTAATTTTTTTTTTTCTCAGGTTTACCAAGTTGCCCGGTGTTTGGTTGAAATTTGTAAGATCTCTTTCTGAAATGATTTTGGCCTTTATTTATGTTGTTTTGTAATTAGTGTTAGTGTTGAAGTTGTTGCTTTAATATCTTATAAGTGTGTTAGTAGTGATTTATGGAGTTAGTTTAGGTGTAGTGTAGATTTAGCCGTTCAAAAAAAAAAAGTAGTGATTTGTGTTTGACATTAGCACTTTTTCATACATTAAAACAAGTGACACAGAGACTTCAGATGATCATTAATCTCCTTAGGTCAATTTCTTTGAGTGATCAATAAATGGATGAATATTTATATAGCTTTTATTGAGGGCAACAACTTTATATCTTAAATACCATATTAGATCTTGCTTTTGTAAACATGAAAGTGCATGTAAATTTTTGTTTGTCCTTTAAATAAATGTAGATTTTTCATTTAGCTCCTACATACACACTTTAGTGAATCTTTGCTCGCTAACATTTAAAAATATATGACACTAAAAAAATCTTACATGCTCATGCTTCCTCCACACAATTCAACAACATTTAGTAAACATAATGTGTTGTCATGTTAAGTAGTATCATAAAATTAAACTTGCATCCCTTTCTTCTGAATTGCTAAACATAAATATTCAATGCAAATATTATAAAAAAAGTTGAGGATATTGAGCCTTATTAAGAGTGAAGAGTATGTTTGAGCTGAAAGTTTCTCATTTTAGATGAAGATGGAAAAGTCACAAACGAGACGTTAATTGTTGTATACAAACATATATTTTTCATTTTGTAATTTTTTAACATTTTCTATAAATATAGATGCAATGAATTCATGATTGCTACAATACTATTATATTTATTTATTATTTTTTTAAACAACAGCCGTGCAATGCACGGGTATTAAAGACTAGTATATTATATATATTGTTCCTTCTTTTTTTTTCCTTTCAAAATTGAGCCATTGGAATCACGTTGGCCCCACGCAACTCGCACCTTCCACCTGTTGTGTTGGTCATTGAGTCGCCTTCACGCCCCCACAACACCTAAGGGGCGGTGTTTCGCGTCGCGCCACCATTACTATACGGATGGCCTTATTATTTCGGTGCGCCAACATGAGTCCCTCTCGATCTCTCAATTTCTAATGACGCTACCACGAGCTTTAATCTTGTTTCAAAAGGAACAATATCACAAAAATGAACCATAAACCCAAAGTCCTTCTCTCCCACCATTTCTGAAAATTGTGAACAATTTGAAGGATCCAAGGATACTGTCCCAAAGAATCGTGGCCGAACCATAGTCATTGGCTCATTGTAATCATGCCTAACACACTACATGCGGTGGTTCCTGTCTCATGTCAGTCGATCTAGAGTTTTGACCCACTAAACCACCACTCATGTCTCACTTCATCACGAGAGGAGAAAGAGACACCATCTTCGTCTTCATCATTGAACAAGACAAAAACACCATCACTGATGGCCGGTTACAGTTATGGATTGACTTGGACGTCTGTGATTTTTATAGAAAGTGGTTGCAAGAGGTGGGTAGGTCCAGGGTAACCAGTCCCGATACACCGCTGAGCCAAAAATTGTCATTAAAAAAAAACAATGAAATATTTTGGACTGTTAATAACCTCTTTTTAAATCATATAATTATACGTTATATTAGTGCAAACCTTAGTAAACTAATATAAATAATCATTAAGAAGACATTGATCACATGAAACTACATAATATATAGCTCCATTTTTTAACAGCTACATAATTATATATGCAAAGGAGGATATCTCTTTTAATAAAGTCGACTCAAATCTTCAAGAAGCTTGGTTGATGTCAATAGGGAAGAGCCTCACCTTCAAACCATATTTCATTTGCAGTATAATCGAATCACTAGCACAAACCTCATGACCCTCCACCAATTCCACATGATAATGGCAAATGATTGCAGTCGCCACCATCTTCATCTGAATCATACCCATTTCTTTACCCAAACACGTCCTTGGCCCCGCATGAAACGCGATGAACTTGTACGACGGTTCATGCTTTATCCCTCCTCTCTGTGAAAACCATCTTTCCGGCTTAAACTCCATGCAATCCTCTCCCCATATCCCTTCCATCCTCCCCACCGTATAAAACGATAGAATGATCCTCGAGTGCTCGTCGACAACGTGACCACTTGGCAACACGTCCGCCGCTGATGGAGATTTGTGCTCCAAAGCGACCGGCGGATACAGCCTCAAGGCTTCGCAAATTCCTGTTGAATATTAGTTAGACCAAAAAATAAATCAAACTCCAAAAGAAACAAAAAAAATATATATCGAATTATAGGATAACTTCTTTAATTTTTTAAGATGTTGTAGGGCTTGGCGGCTAGTTTGCTTGACTACTATTTCTTGCTTTTTGCGGTTACTACAAGCCGATGTGTTTGTGTGTTTTTTGTTACTACCACTCTCCTATTCGCACCTTCTACTTTTACTACTATACTACTTTTCTACCATTTAAAAAATTTGAGTTGTCAAATTCTCATTGGCTTAGATTACTTTTGCCTCTACCACCACCCCTCCTTCCCCAGAAGCCGCCACGTAGGTTTCTCGCAGGCTCGGAAGGCAAGACCCTAGCCTCCATTCTAATCATTTGAAATTCGATGGGACCCCAATGAGAACCAATGATGAACCTACATATGTCTTTGAAGGCTAAAATTTAGGCGGCGACTAAACTACGATGCTAAAGTTCACTGGGTGGCTATACTACAATGGCTAAACTGTAATCGTCGTACCATAGTTGTCGGCTATACTTTAGCCATCAGAGACATGTGTAGGTTTTTTATTGGTTGTTATGTGGGTCCTATCGTTTCAAAAAGATTAAAATGGAGGCCATAGTCTTGTTTTCTTAGCCGACGAAGTCTAGGTGACCCCCTATCGGATTTGGCTCAAAATGAATAGTCATGGCCTTTGAACAAATCTTTTATTGGTATAAAAAAAATAGTTTAACTAGGTTATTAAGATGATTTTCCAAACCATAATTTTCAACAATACCTCCGTGAAGATAGACTAGTTTTCCCAAGTCTTTTACACTCAAACTTTCCCATTTTGCACCACCTAAATGCTTCTTGATCTCGTCACGGATATTCTTCTCTGCCGTCGGGTTTTGAGCAAGGAGATAAAAGAACCAAGAAAGAGCCGTGCTTGTGGTGTCTCTCCCAGCGATCATCAGATTGAGTACGGTGTCTTTCATGAACTTTCTTTTGTCCGTAGATGTCCCTAGCTGTCCTTCAAACCCCCTCATTAAGGACGTTAACACCCCCAACTTCTCTTCCTCCTCCTTTTGTCCATCTTTTATATCGAAACACTTGTATATAAATTCGTCAAAAACCATACAAGCTTCACTCAACTTCTTCTCCTTCCCCATCCCGAATCTCTTCTGCAACTTCCAAACTTGTTCCGGCAAAAAATGCCGCCAAAAAAGCGCTTCTTCGGCCTCCGTGAAAGCCTTCTCGCATGGAACGAATGGTAGCTCGACCGACAAACTTCCAGGATCATAATCCAATAACAAATCGCAAATCGCGTCAAAAGTGAACCTCTGAAACAGTTCCTGCAAATCCGTCTCCTGACTGTTTGAGGAGACGGATTTAAGGACAGGGAGAAGGCCGAAAACGACCTTCTTCTTGATGTTTGTTTCCAGTAAGGATGGAAATTCGGGGTGTTTGAGTACGGACATGATCGTTTTCCTATGGATTTCCCATAACTCGTGATCGGAGTTGAAGATTCCGTCTCCAAGTATATCGAATATGTTACGGAATTCGGGGCCTTTGGGATAGTTTTGGAAGTTTTTACTCAACATGTAGTGAATGTTGGCTGGGTCAGATGTGTATAGCATGTCTATGTTGGCAAACCAAGGGCCTTTGAGGAGGAAGGTACCATTGGTAAGTTTGAGGATTTGAGTGGCCAAATCATGGGCTCGGTGGGAGTTTAGGAGGACGTCCGGAGTCATGCCGAAAAACGGCCAGTTAGTGATCGGGAGACGCCTTCTACGGTGGAGAAAAAGGGCAGCGGGAATAAGAAAGATGATCAAAATGAGAAGCATATCGGAAGGCATGGTTTGGTTGGTTGATTAAGAGGAAAACTGAAGGTTGATTTATACCGAGGATGATAGCTAGATAGATGTGATAGTTTCCTGTTCTTTTTGGGTGTTTTTTTTTGGGTTTGATAGATTGATAGCTAATGAATTGAAGAATATAGTGACACAAGTGGTCCAACTCAGAGAAAACAAAGTTTATCAAAACTTTTCTCTGTTAAAAAAATAGTAATTATTTGGTCTAAATATTTTTAGTTGAATTAAATTTTACTTGGAATATTGTAGGGAAGTTTTTGGATGTAATTTATATCAACATTATTGAATTCTAGTTCATCCTTTGAGGTTCTTGCTTTTGGGCATCAATATTAGTTGATTGTTTTAACCAAATGGATACTTATGAAGACATCAACCATCTATTAGTCAAACCGCCAACCGAGGCAACAATAGAGTCTATCCTGACTCACAAAATCCCAGATATCAAGCGGTTTCAACTAAGGACTAAGGGGTGGGAATGTAGGAACGGCTGGTGCGGCTACACCGTCGTCACCCACTCTACTACTTCTTGCTGCTGATAAAATCGGCTAGAAGTAGCTGGTGATCTCTTTTTGATTTGTTTTGTCCTTTTGTGACTAACAACCACAACTATATTTCTCATCCACCTTTTTCATTTTGCTACATTTTTATAATTTTCTATTACTTTTTAAAATTTAAGGTGACACATTGTTATTAGATTAGGCTACTTCTTCTACTACCACCCCCTCATCCCTAAGCATCCGAGAATTGAACAAGATTAGACATAACGATTGCAGGAAAACCTTTGCAGATTAGACGATGAAATCGAGTCAACTCGCAACATATTAGAAACAAAAACATGAGAAGTCCTAACTAACAAAAGAATATTATATATACTTAATTGTTTAAAAAATGTAACAAAAATATTAATTTGTTTAATCGTGTCATAAACATGTTAGACGATGTTAAACCTGTTTAGACAATATCTCAATCATGTCAAACTATTTATTACACAGAACACGTGTAACTCAATCTCAAACCTATTTAAGCCGTGTCATATCATGTTAACCGGTTTGTGTAAAAAATTATCGACCAATCAATATTGATTTATTATGAATGTGAATTGAAGTACACCAAATATCTTTACACTTAGATATGCATGGATATTTGTTACTATCAATCGACACTAACATGTGTTAACTTACTACAAGTATTTCTAAATTTGCCATCCTCCATTAATAAAGGCCACTAACTTGAACACGAACTTCCTCATCGGTTAGAGGATACGCGATAAAGACTTATGCCTCTTAGGCATTTTTCGTATTCAATATAACTAACTTTTTAAATGGCCCTCCTTCTATTCTAAGCAAAACGATCCATTTAACTTGAACATTATCATGATTGTTCATATTCAAGAAATATGAATCGTATTGGTTTTTTTATCTATAATTAACATGGCCCCAAATTAAAAATATTAATAATAAATACATATTTTATTTCATTTGAATTTATATAATACGACGATCATAAGAGTTATATACGTTTCAATAGGGGCCTCAAATTTTTAGTTCGTTTTGGGCTTCCACAGCGGTTAAGCCGCCTCTGTGAGTAAGCACTTGGGTGTGGCCCAGCCGCCCAGTGGTAAAAGACAAAGTCTATTTGGTGAATACGAAGGTTTAGACCTTAATAATAGTGTAAAGTTGGTGAAAATAAAAAAGCAGTCGTTCAACAAAAAAAAAGAGAATATGATGATTGAATTAAATTATCAGAATGTATCGAATTAGAGTTTTTAATATTGAGGCTACGAGCCCATTAAATTAATTTGAGTTTACATGTTATGTCTATATAATGTAAGGTAACCTATTCAATAATATCACTTTTCTTATTTTCATGGTATTATGGCCAATCCAGTCTCTATTATCGCCCTTGCATCACACACAAACAACAACCGTCACAACATGTTTTTAGCTTGTGCTTTATATATAAATAGCTTCGGTACAAAATAAAATAACAAATTGTTCTCTCGAACACATTAATGGCTGGGAGTTCACGTTCTCATCATCTTTGGTAAAATCAACACCACAACAAAGACATTAATAACAAGCTCTGTCAAGGTTTAGCTAAGAACCACCCATTTTAAAAAAAAAAGGAAATGATGGATTAGTCACGTTTCATTTGATGGTCAGATGCAAATAGAAAGCTAAGCATCAGTAAATTTAAAGATCTCGAGGAGGAAAAAAGATATCCCATACGTTATCCTTAATATGTTTAAGTATCAACTTATTTTCATAGAGTCATTCGGTCTAAATCCTACATGAAAAATCTAATTAGATGATTGAAGAGAAGGACCTAGGATATAGAAGATCATAACATGAGTGATTCGACAGATTATGATTCCAATGTTTCCACCCATGTGGTCCTTCATTATACCATATACATAAGATCCATTTGTATAGATATCATCTACATCCAGAAAGTCTTGTGCTTTGAAAAATGCTTGTACAGTTTGGAAATGGGTTTCGATCGATCAATAAAAAGAAAATCTACTTCAATCGATATGCCCTTAAACACAACCATATATAACATAAAAATCACACTTGCAAAGGGTGATTCTAAATTATTCATGGTATTGATTAAGGACTCATGTTGCAGGGATGATGGCTTGAGGTTTGAGATTTTTAAGGTCTCAAATTCGAAACATGACTCAAAAGGGTTTTCTCAAGTGATAGGTTTCCTCCTTGGTATGTTTCTAGATTAGTCAAGCCTGGAGTGTCAAATCTATTATGAACGGTCGCAATTTCATCTCATGAAGGCTCACTCAGATATTGAAAGTAGTTCCAAACGCTCCCCCCCCCCCCCCCTAGGATTGTTATTTCCCTTAAAAACACAAGGAGGTGCCACAAAAAAGTAGGCCAAAAATTCTATGTAAACGGAGTTGCACATGTGACTGATCCACACAAAAAGTACCTGACCCAAAAAAACCCAAATATTGTGATCCATTAGAGAATTGAGCCGCCATGTTACAGCATGATGGGCCTGGGTATACGGAGGCGGAGCCATATGATCCAGATCTACCATTCATCTGATCCACCCAAAACCCAAAACTAGGGCTAGGACCAACAACATGATTTCAGTCTGTGGGGTACTTAAGGGGTTTTTGATTTGTAGAATTTGTAGGAACTAGAATCGGATTTGAAATTTGAATTGGACTAGAAAGGATTACTTTGAAAATCCACGGTGTTTTTTGATGGAATTGAGATGTAAAAATATCTAAAAAGATAATACTACCCAATGTTTTAAAACCGGAATTTTAAACCAGACCGGTCTTATTTAAAAAACGGTTCAACCGGTTGATCCGGACGGTTGAACCAGATTAACTATTCAAACCTTTATTTACAATATACATTGTATAAACTTTCAAGTGTGACAAATGTCGTTAAGAAACTTTAATAAAGTTTAAATTAAGTTACAATTATCCAAAATAACATCAATATAAGTTCTAATCAAGTTATATTTATAAAAAAAATATCAGACTTTCAGTTATCTTCGATGGATGGTTTGTTTTAGAATCTCTAGCGGCAAGTGACGAAGTGACAATTTGTTTTCGCCCGATTAGTTAACTTCAATTAAGAAAATATTGAAAAACCCTACGGCCCTACCTTTTTTCATTGTTTTAAAAATGTTTATTTAACTTAATTTAAAAAAAAAACAGTTCACCCGGTTCAACCGTAAAACCCAGCGGTTCAATCGGAAAACCCGCCGATTCATTTTTTTGTCCGGAACTACTAAACCGCCCTCAACCGAACCAATACAACTACCGGTCACCGGTTCAACCGGCCGGTTCAATCCGATTTTTAAACACTGATACTACCATTAAAATTAACAAATATATATTAAAAAAAGTCCAAACTCCGACCCCAGCCCACCCAATACAAAATGGACATGAACCGACATAATAATATGCAACAATAGGCTCAAAGCGAAACATGATCGTAGCTACTAAATTCTCACTAATAGCAAAATATTACTAGTAGGGTTAGGGTATGGGATAAATGGATAATGAGATGTAGCCATGTAGACGAACATTTTCTTTATCCCAAAATATAGAAAGACTGTTTTTAGTAAGACCCGACTCTGTACTGTAAAGAAACTATGAAAAAAAAGGTAATAACAAGCTCAAAATGCAAAATGAATGGGGAATTTGGTTTTAGATTATCCAAACTATTAATAGTTGGTTGATAATAATCCCAACTGAAGAAAAATGTTTTTTAGCACTCCCAACTTTCAAACTATTTTCTTTTAATGAGCATTTTCTAACGGAACCTTAACTTCGTTAAAATTTGATGACGTGGAACCCTAACTCCGTTAAATTTTTTGTGGCATAGCACCCAACTAGGCTGTCACGTCACCAAAATTTTAACGGAGTTAGGGTTCCATTAGAAAATGCTCATTGGAAGAAAATAGTTTGAAAGTTGGGAGTGCAAAAAAACAAGACAAATGAACAAATGTCAGTGGTAATAGCCAAAATTTAGTTGAGATTATTATCAATCAATTGTTAATAGTTTGAATTATTTAAAACCAATTTCCCAATAAAAAAAGGTAAAGTTGCAAAGTTGGCTCAAATTTGGGGCAGTGGGTATTGAATCATTCAATAATAGGCTCAAAGTGAAAGAAAAAAAAAACATTGGACAAGAACAAATGAACAAATGACAGTGGTAATAGCCAAATTACGTGCTATGGTACGTGAGATCTTCGTAACAAGACAAATCATCTTGAAACGGAACTAAGATGAATAAGTTATCGATCCACGAAGTTGGGTGAATGAAGTTGTCCGGAGTTGCGAAAATTAGAGGACTAAGAATGGAACTTTGTCTCACATTGGTGGAGAAATAAAACTTGAAGTGCTTTATAAGGAGGAATACTCTTTAATAATTGTTTCATTTCGAAGAATACAAGTTGGCACCCTAACTCCCACACGCACACAACACATTATGTGATCATTGGATGTTATGTGACACTTGGATGACACACTCGGCACTCTACTATACCCTTCGCATGCTTGAGTGCCACCTTAATGTGGCTCGGCTTGTCGACTAGATGCCAGGTCAGATCCACTGATGATGTGGTTTGAGTTGGAAGTTGTGATCAGTGGATTGATATCCATTGATGATGTGTTACCAGTGGATCAGTATCCACTTATGGTGTGTTATTAATGGATAAGTTTAAATTAACTATTACAACTTAAATATCATGCATTTATTTACTTAAATCTTGTTAGAAAAAGAGTTAATTACTATTTTTAGTGCAATTCTACAATATTTGTCCACTATTCTACAATACTTGTCCACTACTGGACTTAAACCATCAACCTTTCAAGAAAAAACACTTTATTCAACACTTAGATTACAGTAGGCTTCTTGTTGAAAGTTATGTCTACAATTCAATATTTTATAGTATTAATTTTTTCTCTTATTAATTGATTTTTTATTATGTTTGTTTTGTAAATCGGAAATTAGACTAACCAGCATAATCAAGAGAAGTTGGAATTGGCTAAGCGGTTGAATGGGGGCTAAAGGGGTGTACACGTTTGCAGATGTGGGCTTGGAGCTTTAGCTTTGGAGAGGACTATCCATCATAACATGATGAATAGTATATGCGATTAGGGTTGAGAACTCAAACGTAAAATATCTTCCGAGTTTATCTCTCTCAACCCTTTTATTTTAGTTTCTTCGTTCAATCATCACCGTTTTGTATGTTCTTAGATGTTCATCTCTTTGATAAATGAGTTCATTAGGTTGTAGTCAGAGTTTGACAAGTGTTAGATCATTCTATTTCATTATCTGATTTAGATTGTAATTAGGGTTTGTTGTTCTTGAGTTGTATTTGTAAGTAAACAAAGATAAAATTGAGATCACCATCCACATATCGTGGGACTACGTACAAGCTCCTCTTGTCATTGTACCTTATCACATGAAATAAAGGACTTATGGTAAACAGTATCAAGTATGTGCAATGAATCAAGGACAACTTGATATTTCCAATTATGACTTCATTGATGTTTTGTCCCATCTCAACATCCTTCCTCGCCATCCGCTCTTTTTTACTTTTACCCCTTTAATTTTCAAGTAAAGCGTTAAAGTTGGCATTTTCATGGAACCATAATCGCCCTTGCTACAACACTAAATTAGATCGATAATTTGTTATCTTAACACCTAAGATAGTTTATAATACCCTAACATGACTTGCAATAACCTAACATAGGTTATTAATACATAATAAGGCTTATATCATGACTTAATTTGAATACCTTCTCTATCTATCAAAAAGCGTTTTGTTCCTCGAGCAATAGTGAAAACAAAATCTATAATCCGACTTATAACATGAAATATTATCACGTCGGTCATTGTGCTAGAGCATGTGTTATTCTTATCAAATACCATAACTCTTGTTATAACACATATCTAAAGTTAAAAAACAAATATATTTTACCATTAGAAAGAAGACAAGATTTTAACGTGTGGTACCATATTTATATATATGCATCATCTCATCAATTATATGAACCAATGAGTTGTAAATTCAAATTTTTATAAGATGTATATTAGTTAAAAAGAAAAATCCTTGAAAACAAAATCTATAATCCGACTTATAACATGAAATATTATCACGTCGGTCATTGTGCTAGAGCATGTGTTATTCTTATCAAATACCATAACTCTTGTTATAACACATATCTAAAGTTAAAAAACAAATATATTTTACCATTAGAAAGAAGACAAGATTTTAACGTGTGGTACCATATTTATATATATGCATCATCTCATCAATTATATGAACCAATGAGTTGTAAATTCAAATTTTTATAAGATGTATATTAGTTAAAAAGAAAAATCCTTGAAGCCAATGAGTGTGTGTAACATGTATATTAATAGTTTGTTGGATGCAAAGGGCTCCCGCGTCCCATAAAGTCATTGACATAAATGTGACATATCACATATAGTGCCAAAATATCTTACAACGGACCCCTATCAAGCATGATGCACTCATGACTTGTTTACAAATGTACTATTTTTAATATAATTGAGAGTAAGTGAATAAAATTAATTGCACATGCATGTAGTTCGTAATGAGCATATATATATGACAATCTTGAGATAAGACCAAGGAAAAAAAACAGAAAAGAGAATATAATAAAATAGCAACTCCAATTTCTTAAGAAAATGATATGTACACGCAATAGGGATATATAATATATAACTCTCTTCTTATACATGAAATCTAAAAATTAATCATTGTTCTTAACGTTAGAAAATTAAAAAGTAATTAATATGATTATAATGATATTCTATTAAATAGTTTTTCTCTTTATTAATTAATTATCTCTCTTATCTCTTACAAAAGATTTCGAATACGTACACATGTATGTTTTATGCAATGTGGATTTGTGCTCTTTACATTTTTAACGATCAACAAAGTAAGCAATCACAATTGATTACAACCAAGCCAATTACAAATAGAAATCATACATTCTCACTAAAATCTATAACAATATTATGAAAAAGAAAACGATTACATATATGTGAGATTACATATATGTAGATTAAATTATCGGTCACGCTTGACTAATGACATATACGTGTAACCGGTATATATAAAGTTAAACTTCATGTTAGAGAATTGTTTACTGATAGTAATTTGAAATCATCAGAGTTCGCTTTCAGATCAATTAATAGGAGTGGATACCAATTAATGATCAGATAAAATCAGATTAAGATTCAAGAGTTTCGTATGTATTTTTGGATGTAGTGAAAACTTAATCAAAATTGATCAGCGTATGTATGGAAAAGTTCGAAATCCATTATCATAGGTAAATAGTTCTTGGTCACAAGTAACTGCCAAAGTAGTTAACCTCACATTTAATATGTGATACTTACGAAAATTATATTTTTCTAAGCAATTTTCCTTATAATGTTTTATTGGACCCCGACAGGGACTGCCGCCCTTGGACCCCGCTTCTCTTCGGGGGAGCTGCCTGTTATACTCGATCTGTTTTACACTAAAATATCCAACACGTGTAACTATACTTGGTGATGGCATAAGCCATATAACTTATTAACTAGATAATAAATAAGTGAAATATCATAGTCATGAGAAGTATGTAGTTAGTATAATATGTCTATTTTTATTATAAAACTAGACTCCAAAGATATTGATTGATGATAAATTAAACTATTGCTAAAGTAAGTAGCAATCAAAGAAGTGATGAACACAAAAAGAGAAAAACATAAAACACGATCTTTAATCTCATATTTTGGTCTCTTCTTTAGTTATAACTTGGTTAATTATAGTACATGAATTCTCATTTTTTATATATTATTTTCTTTATGAAATAGAAATGATGGAGACAAAAGTTCAATCTTGTAGCGTTGAATTAATTAAAGGCATGGGGTTAGATGTAGTTCTTCGACTTTTTATCATCAATGTTTTTGTCACTATCATCGTATGGTAATACAATAAAACAAGAAGTGACATGTCTGCATACTGACCATGTTAAAGGTGGCCTTCAAAACTCAATCAATCTGGTTGGATGGTGGATCACAAGATCACGAATCACATCTTTCATCTTTTTAGACCCAATATTTATTATTTATTATAATATAGTAATAATTAATGATAGTAACGTGTGGATTAAAGCGGTTAAATGCTCAATTAACTAATGATCCTTAGTATCAATTGGGTAAAGTAAGGTATTAAAAGACATTAAAGGTGAGAGGTCTTAGGTTTGAATATCACATGTGACAAAAAATAAATGGGGGTCCAGGTTGGGCCCGAAGGATTTTCACACATATATTGAGTTTCCTTTTGATGGGAATGGATGGGTAATGCCTCGTTTACAGTTAAAAAACTGCTCAATTAAAAGGGATTAATTAAGGTCAACTAATCTCTTATTGATACGTATGGATAAACATGATCGAGTTTATTTTTGTATAATTGTATAAAGAAATACAACCACAAGGACCTTCGCGAGTGGTTATTGATAATAACAGGAGATTTTGGATTGAGAGGTCTTAAATTCGATCTTTAAACTTTCAGGTTTTACCACTCGACCACTTATAAAAATGAATTTTTTAAAATAAACTTAACTGGTGTAAATACTTTCTAATTTTTCGAAGCATTTATATAAAAAGAAATAAAGGAGTGACATTGAATAGACTTAACTGGGTGTGGGTAGTGGATTACATTTGTGACGTGTAAGGGGGTCTTATAAAGCAACAGGTGGTCCACTTTATATATGGGCCACTGCAGCCTGCAGGACAACCCAACTTTTATAAAACTTAAAACCGACGATCATATAATTTTGGTTTTATAAATAGATTTCAGACAAAAATGGCCTATCTAGTGACATAATATTGCATTCATGTCTAGCCAACTTGGCATGTCTTGTACGACTCAGGATTTAATGAATAGAAGGAAAAGCTTATATATATTATTGATAGATTTCAGACACAATTGATCCAAGTATTAATAATGCGTTTTTAAATTTTATAAATGAACCATAATTTTTGTTTTCTAATTTTAAGTGCGAAAGCCGGAGACGTAATGGAGGTATTTAGGGATAGTTTTGGGTTGCACGCATCTTAGATAAGGTGGACATGTCTAGTACGATTCAAAATTCAAGCGTGAAAGCTGAAGAAGACAATAATAAGAGTGTCGAGGTGGATGTGCGGACATACGAAGATAGACCGATTTAGAACTGAGGTCAGGTTTACACGCATCTCAAACAAAATTAAATTACTTGGTTTGTAGCTCACCTTTTATTATTTAGATCATGTGTTCAAGTTTTATCTTTAATAATATTTAAGGCTTTTTATAAAAAAAAAACATTAATTCTTTTTTCTCTTTTTCATATATATTTCTTTTGGTTTTTAGCACTCATAATATTTTTTTTCTTTTTTTAAATGGTCCTTGTATGTTTATTATGTCTCATATTCACACAATTGAACATTTTAATTTGTTAAACTAATTTAAATAAAACCTTCTAATATATTTTAGTTAATCAAGTTTACTACAGAAAACAATATATTAACCAAATTACTATCACATCGTGTTTGTTATACTATTTTTTTCTCTATTTAAATCAATTCATCACATAGCCTAATGATACTATTACAATTATTTTATACAGGAAAGCTCTATTCAAAGCAAATTGAGAAACTGTTCCAAACCGAGTCAAGTAAACTTGGTTGCAAGAGTCAAATTAGAGCTTATGTATTCAGCTCGATTGAGTATTTTGAGTCAGATTTAAAGTGTTTCTGAAATTTAAAAAAAAAGGTCTTGATTATTCAGGTTCTTTTGGGCTTCTAGTATGGTTGAGACGTCCCTAATTCACTATATTCTTCATGCGAATAGTACGAGTATGATAAAGGTGGTCGATTTACATCCACTATGAGTCATGACCTACACGCTTTCAGTTTTTTTGTCATACTTCATGACTCATGAGCATAGGCGAAACTGTAGTAGAGTCAGGGGTAACGCGTACCACCCTTAAAACTAATACGCGAAGTGGAAAAACATTTAAATTTTTTTCATGTACGTGTGCTACCCCCTTAAGAAACCCCGTAAGCCCATGCTACCCCTTAAAAAAATCCATAAGTAATTTATCTAACCTAAATACCCCTTAAGATGAAGATCACATTATAAAACAATAACAAGTTTTTGGAGGCTTTCAAGGTTCTTAAGACAATCATAAGTCAATTTTCGGCCAAATTAATTTCTGATTCGTTTTTCATAAGCTCGACCTAGCCATGGGCTCTGCCCCTTAGATCTCGCTCTCTTAGATATGCTTCCCCCGAACTTTGCTAAAAAAATTATGCTACACCTTAAAAGTTTTTCTAGTTTCACTCTTACTCATGAGATATAGCTCGTGCCTTAACACGATTCGCAGTTTATTTCTGGAATACTAAAAGATCTTTGGCATAATAGTACCTTGATATTGGATAAGACTTTGTCTTTTTTTAAATAGTGAGGTTCAAACACTCGTGTGGATAAAAAGTTTATCGTTAAAAGTATTATTTCCAAAATCTACATCATACATTTTCCTACACGACGCCTAAAACTTCAAGGTATTCCTTTACCCTCTCCACGCGTCACTTACTTGCTCCCGCCTTAAACACTAAAGAGTAAATTCTCTACCCCTTTTATTAATATAAAATAAAGAAGTATTTAGTTTTATAATTAGATTGTAGCTTAGTGATAAGAGACAATTTTTTTAGTGAAGACTCAAGTTTAATACTGTAAGCGGTGAATAATGGATGTTATTTAGCCGTTTAAAAAAAAAACTTAGTTTTTCTTAGTTTTTCCTGATGTTTTTTAACAATAAACCTCCCTACCTCTAAGAACACCCAAAATAAACCAAATAAAAAACAGTTAAAAATGTACATTGTCACCTTTTACGTAAGAGGGAAAAAATAAGGTATATCTTAATAATAAATGAATGACTTACCAATTTAAAAGATTATGGTTTAAACTTTATAAGTTGTCAGTTAGAGTCATGCCGTTGTGTTCCACTTGATATTAGGTAGTGGCTAACTATATATCACATCATGTCGCTAGAACAACGTCTCCGGATCCTTAAAAGAAATATATTATTCTCACTAGATTATAATACCGGTTTATCTTCTATTTCCACAAACATTTTATTTTCATTAAATTTTGAGACATTTTTATTAAGTTTTCTCCCTATTCCATTTTAAAAGGGTGAGCAATTTGTACGTAAATTGTTTGGGATTGCTTATTTAAGTGGATACGTGTTTTTTGGTCAAAAATGTTTATTTGCTTATGACTTCTTTTAAAGGAAAAATGAATTTTAATAATACAAGTTTTTCCTAATTGGCCAATAATAATACGAGTTTTAAAATTTCCTCACAATAATACCAGTTTTATATGTATTGGATTATAACGATACACCGTTAGTTTTCAACTAATGGTGTTAGTCAGTTTGCATACGTGGCGGTGTTTGTCTGTTGCCACGTAGGAGAGAAAAGAGTCCACGTCATCCGCCACGTATGCAACATACTAACACCGTTAGTAGAAAACTAACTATGTATCATTATAATCCAATACATATAAAACTGGCATTATTGTGAGGTAATTTTGAAACTCGTATTATTATTGGCCAATTAGGTAAAACTTGTATTATTAAAATCCATTTTTCCTTTTTTAAAAGAGTTTTTAAAAAAGTGTTTACATTAAGTTGTAAAAAGGGGTTAAGTGGATATAAGGTTAACTGAGTATAAGTTAAAATAAAGATAGTATGGTAATTCACCACCTAAAAAATTATAAGCAGTTTTGAAAAACCAAAACACTTGGCTTATTAAAAATTAACTTATTAGCTTTTCTGAAAAACTAAAAACAAAATGTTTATTGAGTTGTTAAACATTTAAAACTACTTATTGACATTTAAAAAAGGTAATAACTCAATTAATAGTTTAAAAAAAACAAAATAAGCAGTTTTAAGAAGCAATCTCTGATTCTCTTCTATAAAATTTTATTTGTACTTAGGATTTGACGATTTGTACATCCCAATAAAATAAAACTAATAATGGTGATTATTACTACTGTACTACATAACAAAATCAACGGCGTATACAACGCATAGTTCATTAATTTGGATTTGATTCCAATACTCGAATGAAGAGTTCGAAAAAAATATTTAAGAGATGGCATCATCAGGACATGTGAACATGAACACTGATATTGCTGGAGGATTTACAAATAGGGCAAATATGGACAGAAGAACCACATACTGTACAAAGGCACAGATGCCTACATGGAAGCAGCAATACACACGACTCTCCTTTCCAACAACTTTTGCACATCCTGTTATAATTACTGTTACTGCTATCCTGCTCCGCTAACGTACGCTCGTTATCGTTACTGCTCTCGCAACACGACTGCGCGTCATCTTCACCTGCCGCCGTCCTACGGTGCCTGTAATCGCCATTGACGAGCTGCTCCAGAACTTGTTTCAGATTGTTTCGTAAAGCGTTGGCGGTCGATTCGTTTGTTTCCGCCAATTCACGCCAGATTTGATTCTCTGTGCACAGAGATCTCACTCGCTCTTCCAACGCCCAATTTAATTTCGCCATCTTCGTAATCTCCTCTTCTTTTGCCCTCAAAATACGCGTTATACTTTCATCCAACGCCGAGATTAATCTCCTTCGTCTCTGTTCTACGTCCACTCTTACATTCTCGGCCTGAATGTATCAACAATAATAAGATTCAGATTTCAGAAAACAATTTTTGATTAGCAACTGTTCGATCTGTTAGGAGATGAGATTATTACATGTCGTGCAACGTATTGATCGATTTCGAACTGTTGCCGTTCGATCTGTAATGAAATGTCTTCGCCGAGGAACGTAAATGCATTATTCCGGTTGATAGTTTTGGCGTTATTGGAGAAGAGATACGCAGGAGAAGAATCTCTAGATCGCTTTCTGGAAGTGAGATCGCTTTCCGCCTTCAACGGATCTGGATTGGTGAAAGCTGATGAGTACATCGGGAGGAGAGTCTCGGCGGCGGAGAGAGGAGGAGGTGTACGGTAACCTAAGCGGTCGATTCCATTATGAATGTCGTGGATGGTGATCCTTGGATTGCTAAGAAGGAGTTGAGGAGGATAGAGAGTAAGATTGGGAGCTTCAACGGCCATATGGAGTTGTGTTATGAGTTATTGCAGAGAGAAGCGTAGAAATAGAGAGGTGACAGGTGGTTAGAGACACGATATTTTTGTTTGATAATGTATTAATTATTACTAGTGGTAAAGTTGTATTGCTTTTATAAATAAGATTTTAAGTTTAAGTTTCATTTTTAATAAAAAAAATAAAAATAGGGGTTATAAGTTGGGGTATGGGTTTTTTTACCAATGGTGACTTTCTCTTGATTGGATTGGATTGGATATGATCGGGTGGGTGGTGTAATGTCCCCGTCAGTATTCTAATATGAATGTTAAGGGTTCAAATCCCACCGGACACAAAAAACAATGAATGAAGAATTATAGAAATGAGTCAAAGGTTTTATCACAGTGGCCTTTTAGGCGGTGGGTTTCCTCTGGGATGGATGTGCAACATAGTTGGTCCTAGATACTCGCACGGTCTGTGATCACAGCGTGTCGTGTGTAGCATCGTTTGCCATGATGAGACCCCTGGGTAACCGGATGTTTGTCGTTCAAAATAAAAATAAGGATAATACACCCTATCATCCTAAGAGTGGAGATGATCGGGTGAATGACTAATGCTCTCGTCAGTGATATAAATTGTCATTAAAAAAGTAAGGATAACCGGTAACCACGAGGAGTTATTCAAGTTGTTATTGACGATGAAGGGATACTTTAACTTAAGAGGTCATAAGTTCGAACTCTGAACTCTCAGATTTTACCACTCGGTCGCTCTCAGATATTATAACTTATAAGTTAGAGACAATCCCGTTTGCTACAAGTAGAATCCAGTTTGCTAACTTCAAAAGTCTCAATAAGCCCGGCCCATTTACGATTTTTTTAAATGGTTTTGGACCCAAAGTTAAGCTTGTGGCCTTTAGTAGAATTGAGTGATCATTAATTCCTGACCCGAAACAGTAAAAATTGATGGGACCATCTTTGAAATTTTGTATGTTAGGCGGTACATAGTCACAGCGTTCTCAAGGCTTTTTGCCCAAAAACGCTCAGGAACACCGTCCCCCTTGAGCATTTTTGAAGGGGCGTTTTGGGCATCCTGTGAAGCTTTTATCGGAGAATGGATGGGGTGAGGTGGGACCCACCCTCAACGGTTACTTTGACCCAAAATTTAGAAAATAATAATTTAAAATAAAAAAAACTATATAAATCCCTCTCCCTCATAGTGAGAAATCAAGGAATGAAGGCCGGAGCTTCGGAGAATGATCAAGTGAAGAAAATAGCTCAAGAATTATGTTCATAATGCGTGAGAAGTTAGAGATGGTTCATTGGCCTAAAAATGAGTTAAGTGGGCTAAAAATAGAGGATGAATCGGATTTTATAGCATTGGGACGAAGCTGTTACGATTTGGGCCAGAAATATTGAAGCCCATGATCCCCTGAGTGTCACGAGGAACACACCCAATTCTCCCGCGCATGATCTGGGTCGATGTCGGTAGATTTTTAGGTTTTGCGATTTTTAAACTATTTAAGCACTTTGTTTAGTTTTTTTCGAACTTAACTTGGTTCCAGCCGTGTTTTGGAGCCAAGGGACGATTTTTCTTGTTTTTCTTTCATCTCAATCATGTTTCTGATGTTAACGATGTCCAGCTAAGCCCGAACGATTATCGGGTGAATGGTTGTCTAATTTACGTTTTTCTTTCGTTAATTTGATGCGTGGTTTGGTTCTCAATTGATTGTTCTTGAATATTCTTGATTGATTGATTGAAGATATTTGTATACTTTATCCATTTAATTAACTAAGCAATTCAGGTGATTTTGAGGAAGTCGTCTTTATCTGTTTTTTGTTACAAACTCTTGTCGAGCACCCTAAGGTGAGTTCACTGCCCTGTTTTTTTTTAAGTATCTTCTTTGGGGGAGAAAACATGCTTATCAACATGCTTACAAACTAACAAACATACTTAGAAACATGCTTACAAACATTGTGATTTGGTAATCCAGTTATACTCTCTTTCCACTCATGTGCTTACATAACACACTTAAAAAGTCCTTAACATATCGGATCGTTAATAAATGGATTATAGCGAGGAAATATTAAGTAGTACTACTGGACATGACAAGCCCCCGCTCTAGTTAGCCGCTCTAACTTGACTGGAGGTCAATCGGGTATAATATTTGTCCTATCAAACGCCCTTGTTCGTGTTAGACAAGGCAGAAAAACATAACTCAAACAGTCACGCTTCGGTTGCGAACACATAGTGGTATTGAAACACAACCTAGGTAGCTAACGATGTAACTGTGATTACATTTCTGCAAACTCTTGAATTTACATTTTGTGTAAACCTTTCAACTCACCAAGCTTTGTGTTAACACACTTTAGCATGATTTCTCAGGTATCCAGATCCGGAGCACGCTTGGGTTACATGCATCTCATATGAGTCTAATAATCGGTTTAAATCTTTTTAGGCTATTTACTTTCATTAAGGTTTTGGGTGGGTGTTTTGCGCAACACTTTTACTTATCTTATTTCGCTTCCGCATTTGTTTAAACTGTGTCGGTGTGTTTTGAAACTATATTGCATGGTGTAGTATGGCTAATGACTCAGGTCCTGGTTTGTCACACGCCTCACGGTTATACTCTCCTTGTGGATTTTGAGGGTGTGACAAGAGAATCAACACCTCTAACACACATCACATTCGTGACCTACCATTTCTATGCCTTTTTCAATTCATGGGTTATCCCACCTTATCCATCATCACCGTACACCCTAAATGGAAACTCGATCGGGATCAATATGTCTTCTACAAACACGACTGTGGTCACTGTAGTATAAGATCATCATTAAATTTATGTCATATTCATGTTATTGTACTCAAGGAATCGTTCAACAACATATAGTTTTGTTAGACACATTAGAGACACCTTAAGATTTCTTTAGGATGGCTTTTTCAGTTTATTTGGGTTGTTAGTATTACTTTTCTTTTTAGCTGTTTTGTTGGGTTGTTTCAATTTATAAAGTTGTTAGGTTGAAAATGTCCCCTATGTGAGGTTTGCTGCTTTGGTTGGCTAGATCAAATACTTAGGGTCGGTGCTTAGAAGGGACACTGGGGGAGGGGTCTGTTTCTCCGGTTTTTTGGTTTAGAAGTATCTATTTTTTTATGATTTTATGTATAAAGGTTCTTATGTATTTATTTTCGTCCCATCATATGTATTGACTATAACCCCTTCGATAGAATTTTTAAACTCCGTCCATCGGGATTTTATTTCAACCTTCATCATTCCAAATACTAACAAGGGTATTTATTTGACATTTATTTTTCATCGTTACCATCCATCCCAAAAAGTCTTGTCTTCATTAGGCATGCGCTCCTCTGACTGCTGGCCCATAAAACCAAATACTTGCAATACAATTGCATCGATCACATTTATTGAATCACTAGCTAATGCTAAACCTTTTATTTTTTCTTTTTTTTCAAAACCCATTAAGGCCTTTTCTAATGTTTTACTTCAATAACACTTTTTTAATGAAACTCAATATAAAGAACCCTTAATAAGTTAATATCCTATAAAGATAAACAAAGTTTATTAAAGAATCAAATTTTTCCTCTTGTAATATCATAAACTCGATTCGATTTATGTCAAGTGACTATTCAACCCACATAATTTATTTCTTATTCTGTCTTTCTCTATGAGCTTTACTCTATTTCTCTTACTTTTTTATTACACTATTATTAAAAAAATAAAAGGTGGTATAGGATAGGAATTACATAGGTGAAAATGAAAATAAAAGATGTTAACCTATACTTAGCCTAAGTTGTTCCACTCCATCTATTGTTACTTGCTCAACATAACCACCGGTTGGTAGAGGTGCACAAATCGGTTTCGGCATGTGTTAGTTTCCGGTCATAACTGGTTATTCAAGAAATTGGTTCAGTACCTAACCGTTTCTTAATTAAAATATATGTAACCATGCAAACCGGTTATAACCATTTTTTGACAACCGGTCAGTGAAAACCCGGTTCGGGGCCAAAGAAGCGTGACCAATGTGTAACTGACAATTCGGTTAGTGATCCAAACCGGCTTCATCCCTAACCGGTTTTTGTAACTAATGGTTCAGATTATTTTGGTCTAACCGGTTGCATAACCGGTTTTTTGAAACACCTCTACCGGTTGGGTTTAGTTTAACATTGTATAGAAATGAACTTGTCTTAGCGGTTAATAAAAAAACTTGGTGAACACTATCCACTATCCATATGTTTACACGCATCCACCGAATCAGAAAAAGTGAAAGAAAGAAGGTACAAATACTATAATGACCCCCACATAATTAATTAATGTGGTCTCTGGTATACTGAAATGGCATAAAAAAGAGAGACCAAACTTCGTGTGAGATACGCAATGATGCCGCAAAATACGCTGCCATCTCCTCCCCGATGAACCCCTCTCCCCTCGATCCACTGTTTTATAGCACCACCATTTTATCCTTATTTCAATATTTAATCAATATTTGCAATTTATCCCTCTATTCAATCACTTTATTTTAATAATTTAACTTCTGTCAGATATTCACCCAACGTTGTACCGTCAAACCCACCCTCACGTTACCAAACGCTCCTTTTCCAACTATTTTTCCAAATTTTTAAATAGGATTCTGCTAATTAAACATTAACTTTTGATAAAAAAAATTAAATTTTATACAATCGTTTGGTGTTAAAGAGTCGTTTTGAATTTTCTATAGGGTCGATTGGTACCAAATAGTCGTTTGGGATGTGTTTCTTTTTAAATATTAAAAAACCAAATTAAACATTAACTTTTGATAAAAAAAACAATTTTTTTACAATCGTTTAGGGTTAAAGGGTCGTTTTGAATTTTCTATAGGATCGTTTGGGACCAAATAGTCGTTTGGGATGTGTTTTCTTTTTAAATATTAAAAAACCACTCTTCTGAATTTTTAGGGCATGGTCGTCATGCTACGCCACGTCATTTTAACCCATACGACCCGTTTTGATCGTGTGAAAAATCAAATCCCATTGTTTGTGTATAATCACCCTTTAAATAACTGTTTTTTTCGATAGTAATTAATATTAATATTGATAATAATAATAATAATAATAATAATAATAAAAGGATTTAATTACATTGTTTCTCTAGGCTAAAAGTAAACAAAAGAGATAATGATGATCTGTCAAAATGGATTCATGTTAACATGAACACCGGCGGATTTGGTAGTATTGCAGACGGGGCAAAGACTGACGAACGAGACACAGAGGCTACAGACGCATAAATGCCTGCAAGGAAGCAGCAACACGCATGACTCCTCCTTTCCACACCTCCGGCACCACCACCACCTGCTCCTCGTTCCGCCGTACCTACTGCTCCTACAGCTCCTACTGTTGCAGCAGGCGTCATGATTGATACCGTTCACATCAATCACTTTTCTCTCTCCTCCACCGTCTTCCACCACCTGACGCTCATGATCCTCCTCGTAATTGCTGCCGCACTGTGAACCAGCGTCATCAACCACTACTGTTGCTTTTGCAGAATTATTGTCTGCCAAATTGAGATGATGATAGTGCTCTTGCTGTTGAAGTTGAATATGAGCTAGCACCTGCTGGAGTTTGTTGCGTAACGCGTTGGCTGTTGCCTCGTTTGTTTGAACCAATTCCTTCAGGATTTGATTCTCTAAGCTCAGAGATCTCACTCGTTCTTCGAGCGACCAGTTCAACTGTCCGATTTTCAGAATTTCCTCTTCTTTCGTCTTCAATCTGTTCATCATCGAGTCATATAATGTTGCGATCAATCGCCTTGAGTTTTGCTTTCGCATCTCTTCGATCTCCGCTCTCGCATTCTCGATCTGTAATCAAATCGTATCGAATTTAATCGGTTTTCAGTACACATTCATAAAAGTACCATACATAACGAGCTGCTATTCAGGAATAAGGAAATGGAGAATTGAAATTAATCAGAAACGACGTTTCTTACATGATGAGCAATTAAGCAATCAATCTCCAGTTGCTGCTGATAGATCTGCGACGACACATCCTCGCCGAGAAACGCGAACTCGCCGAACACCTGGCCTACATCGTGAACGTTAACAATCGGAGCGTTTGGCAACGACGGATTAAACGACGACGAATCGCGCAACCGCTTCCTGGAAAACGGAGCACCAGATGCAAGTCCGCTCTCCGCCTTGAAATCCGGCGCCAGAAACGAATCCGTCCTCCCGGAACCATACACCTCCAGAAGCTTCCCTTGGTAAATCACTTCCTCCCTGCAATTGATTAACATATCAGTACATTAAAATGAAGGAACGAATTAGACACAAAATGATAAACGATGAAAATGTAAATTAACGCACCTGTTAGGGGGAGGGAAGAGAGAGATATGTGAAGCTTCAACCGCCATTGTTAGCAAAACGCATGGAAATCGAAAGGTCTAGAATGTATTTAGGGTTTTGTAAGGTAGAAGAAGGTGTAGGTGAAGGTGAAGGTGAAGGTTGTGTGTGGGTGGTTGGGGGATGGAGAAGGAGGGGCCGATTGTGTGAGTAGATGGATGTTATTATACCAAAATCACCACCGACGGAAGGAAAGGGGAAGTCCGTAATGGAAGCAAAAATATGAGGCTTTTTTGTTGTATATTTGAATCGATTCGGTTGTTTATATTATCATACGCAAGGAAGAAGATTATGACGACTCGTCCAGCTGCCACGTTAAAATCGATAGGTGGGCCACTTGTTTGTCGTGAGGCACAAGTCTTTGGTCTGGGCCCGACCCAACTAATAGAGCCCATTCAACATGTGTCGTCTCTCCTCGCCCCCACGGTACTATATATACATACATTATATTTTATATTTAACATGTGTCGTCTCTCCTCGACCCTCATAGGGAGTTTACTAGGCAAACGGAATACGAAGCTTCCTACGGGAACTCGAGCCAACAATACTTGTTGAGCTTATTACAGGGAAAACTAATATTTACGAGCTACCGGATGGTAAAGCATGTTGAGCTCAGGAATCAAACTTGTGACCTTTTATTTATGTGTCTTCCCCTCATTGTCAGCTACTAGTAGGACAAGTCCTAGTTGTTAGATAGGGATTTGTTTGGTCATGAATATTGAGTTTAATGGATAGATGTGAATAATAGCTGTATTATATAAATTATTTGTTCAATCTTTTTGGTCAAGTAAAGTTACCCTCCTCATGTATATTAATTAATGGTTTTAATTAAGATCAATAATAATTATATGAATGAAGTTGTAGGGCAGGGGAGTGTTGAACACGAGTTAATAATTAACCATTTTTACAAAGTTAAAAGCGTGAGTGGGGTTTTCTGGTCAGCGATGATAAAAGATGAATTAATTGATGGAGAAATGTGTAGATGATGAGTTGAGTGGGTCGGGTATGATGTTGAAAATTGATGATGGGGGTGGGTCACAAGTAAGTACCACAGCATGGTGTGTTGGAAAAATGACATATTTTCCTCTTCATTTACGTCAAGAGTCGGTCAAAGCGTCATTGTTTATAATAATACTCCATGTGTATTTTTAATAAATACTACGCTGTTTTATTCATCTAGCTCCTAGTGCAAAATTAGAATTTGAACTCTGAAAAATGTTTTTTTTCCTTTGATCATCATTATATATTGTTACATTTTAGTACCTGTGCGTTACATCAGGATAAACGGATAACCGGATACAAACAAGAGTTATATTACTAAAATGCAACGAAAAATATAAAAGAACTAAAAAAACTACGCCCTAACACATAATTAATATAGATACTTAAAAGCAACGATATAAAACTATAATTAAAATCAAGTTAAAACTAATGAAATAACTTTCAAAAAACGTTTTAAACTAACAATGAATTATTAAAATATAATTAAAAAAATAATAGATTTCGCAAACACGTGTGTTGTCATGGAGATAGCGCGGTCACATAAAACAATTGCATTGCTATAATGCGACGTAAAAAACGAAAATAAAAAAATGTGCAACTATCCAAACGCTTAGAGTATCGAACATGCGAACAAAAAACTATGTTACATGGCTCTACCTATTAGACATATAAATCATGTGTTAAATTTGCTACGCTTTAATAAAAAAATAAAAAATATATATTTTATTAGTGTCACATAATATCCACCTATTATTGTTAATAACAACTTTTACTTTGTTTTATAAGGATAATAATAATACGTTTTATAAGGATAATAATAATAAAGCGTGTTTGATTTTATCTCCTTTGAAAGGTCGTTGCAACAGATAATATGTGGTAAACTACAACTTTGAATATCTTCAACATATATATACTATTTAAAAACGAAAAATACGAATGAATATTAGTTAGATTGAGATTGATATCAAGTATTGGAGCATTTTTTAGATCATCTAATGTTGATGAGTGGAACTTATTAACAGAAAACACTTTTTTTTTCAGTTTTATCGTCAAATTAGTTTTTATAATAAAATTTCCCCTTAATGGAAATTATTTTTTCAAATAGCATAAAAGTCTAGCTACTTTATAATCAGATATAATAACTTGAATCTCTCATAAGCTAATTAAATTAATAGTCGTTTACAAAGTATTTCCATGATATTCTCAACAAACTAAAACCAAAACCAAAGCACACGTCCAACAAATACATGATCTATCAAAATGCTCTTATTATTGGGAAAAAAATAATAAAGTAACTATTTTACCAATTAAAGTTAGAAAAATTAGATTTAAATAATCTTAATTTTCGAGGGGGTTGGCCGATAATAATTCCATTTCTAATAATAACTTTCAATAGTCTCAACTTTCACTATATTTACTAATAATGGTCTCGCCGTTAAATAATTAACAGCGTTAAGTTATTTATCCATTTTTTTGAACCCCAATCTATAATCCACCATAACTTTCTTCAAATATTAATGAAAAGTCAATCCGTAAGTTGCTATGAGCTCGTGACGAAAAACCGAACAAAACTATATCTATATTGCTTAGGTTTTAAAGAGTTTATGATGATGAACAAAAGTATCAAAGTTACGTTTTTTTCCATGACTTTGGATAAAAAATTGGGAAAAAGACGAAACTAGCCGGTTTGACCACGGTTGGACGAGAATGTCCACACTTTTTTAAAAAAAGACCAAACTAGCCGGTTTCACGGTCGTCTAGCACCGTCCATCGACGGTCGTCCGACTGTACCCCTAAACCAGTAAAAAAACGCCACCTCAGCATTCCACGGTCGGACAAGCCCTTGGTCAATGGTCGTCCGACTGTTCTCCGGGGCCCAGCGACCGTTCCGACATTCCAACTGCCACGGTCGGTCCGACCGTCTGACACGTTTGTCGGAGGCGTCCCGACCGTGGAAAGTATTTTTTTTTTAATTTAAAAATCTTTTTTCCTACGGTCGCGGTATATATGGTCGTTGACGACTGCAGTCGTCCGACCGTTGTGTATTTTTATATATTTGTTAATTTTTTAAATAAAAAATTAATTAATTTATTTTTTACTCACTTTATTTCAACTCTATAAATAGGAGGAGTTATGGATTCAACTCTATCAAATTGGAAAAATGTCATCTAGACGGAAAAAAAAAACACTCGTGAAACCGATTCTGCTTCTAACTCATTTGAAACCATTGACGAAATTCCACCACCTGTTGAGAAACAAGTTTGGAACTTTCAGAGTAAAGAAAATTGGGCTCCAAATGTTTTAAGCTTCTTTTATAAAAATAAAATTAAAAAACATTTAAATTCTTAAACGGTCGGACGACCGTGGATTCTCCGACCGCGACCGTGTTCCCAGACGGTCGGACGACCTTCAATGATTTGTTTTTTCCAATTAAAAAAAAAATAAAAACCACGGTCGTGGCGCACCCGACAGCGTGTCAGACGGTCGTGCCGACTGTCGCAGACAGAATGTATCGACGGTCGTGCCGACCAATCGCACGGTCGGGCGACTGTCAAAAACCTATACGTGTCAAACGGTGATTTGGTGGAATCTCACGGTCGTCCGACCGTGGTTGAACGGTTAGGACGACCGTCGAAGCGGCTATTCTCGTCCAACCGTGGTCAAACCGACTACTTTCGTCTCTCTAAAAAATTTAGCATCAATTCCATTGTATTTGTGTTATTGGTCGATTCCGGCAGATTTAGCATGTTCTCACGAATATACAGCAGGTTACGGAATTGATTTTCATGGAGTTTTGATCGGATTTCGAATTTCACAACTTCATCTTCTTCATTTAGCTTCAACGATGGTGGATTGACCAATTCCTGATATTTTTCATTGATTCTTATTGCTATAGATTCGGTTTTTTCATCACGAGTTCATAGCAACTTACGGATTGAATTTTCATCAAGATTTGAAGAAGTTATATTGGATTAAAGATTGGGTTGAAAAGAAATTTTAACACCGTTAAGTTTTTTAACGCCGAGACCATTATTAGTAAATAGGATGAAAGTTGGACCACTAGGAGTTATTATTAAAAGTGTTATTATTATCGGCGACCAAATCTCAAAAGTTGAAATTATTTAAATCTATTTTCCTTAAAAATAAAGATGATAATCTTTGATTTTACAAAAATAGTTTTTCACTTGACAAAAATATCACCATATCTTCCTTTAAATATTGAAATAATTAAATCGATTTATTGATATAACGGTTTGCCTTACAATCTTATCTTAGTATTCTACTAAATCTTGTCACATGTCCCTCTAAGATATAAAAAACATTACATTAAAATTAATTTATTATATAAAGTTTTTTTCTATTTTGCTTGAAATTGATTTATTATTTACTAAATGGAATCAATTTCTAATTTATAACTAAATTTATGGCGATATATAAAATTATTTATATAAATGTGTGTAAGGTGTATAATTGATACAGAAAAATAGAGAAAATTGCGAATTCAATATTAAAAGCAAATTGAATGTGGCAATAGAGTTCTCAAAGGATAGACACAACTTACCGTTAGATAATAACAGTTAATCTTTTTGGCGTTAAAAATCTAAAAACAACGCTATTTTTGTCATAAGGCTATCCGTAGTGGATGGAGCCCCTTGTGGGCGTTATGCGCCATGTGGCGTCCACGTCATCAAGAGGGGCTCCATGACTAAAGTGGTGTAGTGGTAACCAATTTATAACGCCCCTCTAATTATTACCCAATTATTATTTAAAAACCCCATTTAATTAAATCTATCCAATAAAAAAAATAATAAAAAAAATGGAAAATTGGCCTATATTAATCCCAGTTATCACCTTTTGGCCGATAATAATCCCAGTTATTGTTTTTCCCCACAATAATCCTAGTTATTAACATATTGGCATGTATTGATCCGCCGTTAAGTTTTGACTAACGGTGTTAATTTTTTACTAACTGGATGTCCTAGTAGGATCTTACGTGGCATCGTATTTAAAAAAAATTAAGAAAATAAAATAAAAAATTAAATAAATAAACAAATCGCTAATAAAATAAGTTTTTAAATATCAGCCCAACTTTGAGAATTCAAATTTAGAATGCAAATTCAAAGACCTGGATGCTGTGAATTTTTTTTAAACGTCGCAAATAAGAACTGGTTTTTATTTTTCAACTTGATCGCACAGTTGGGTTGACATTTAAAAGCTTTTTAAAAGTGATTGCAGTATATTATCTTTTGAATATTTTTGAACGTGATTAACAAGATAGTATTATTTATTAGCAATTTGTTTATTTATTTAGCTTTTTATTTTATTTTTTTTAAAGCTTTTTTTAAATACGATGGCACGTAGGATCCTACTAGGACGTCCAGTCATCAAAAACTTAACACCGTTAGTCAAAACTTAACGGGGATTAATACAGGCCAACATGTTAATAACTGGGATTATTGTGGGGAAAAACCATAACTGGGATTATTATTGGCCAATAAACGATAACTGGGATTAATATAGGCCAATTTTCCTAAAAAAAATCAACCAATCAAGAAGGATCAAGAAGGAGGGGGGAGGCGTTATTAACATAACGCCGGTGATTCCAAGCTCTAACATGGCGCCCTATGGGGATGGGAAGGGGCTCCATGAGGGGCGTTATATTCAACATATATTCACATAATGGGTTAGGTAGCCTCGTTACTTTCACAAAATGGCGATAGATAACAGCGCTAGATGGTAGTGTGTTAATGACCATTGGCCAGCTCTTTAGGCATTTCAAGTGGTCAAAGGCTATGTTGTCAATTATAAAGGCTAGATGGTAGTGTGTTACTTTTAACTTTTTTAGGGGAGGGGGTATGGTTGCCTTGTGGCTTCAAGGAACCATGCTCACCAACCAATCATCATGTGCCAACTCAATTTTGATGTTTTTGAAGCCATATCAAGCCACAACACCCGGTATGGTTGCCAAGAAGAGCCATGCGGCTCCCCTTGGAACATGAAAAAACAAATGAGACAAAACAAGTGGGGTTGGTGCGGCTCTCCCCGGTTTCCTCGTGCCGCATAGACCAAAAATTCGGAAGCCATGGGGGGAAACCGCCCAAGGCGGTATGGTTGCCCCTTTGAGCCGCCCGGCTCCCCTTGGAACCGCCCAGCGGTAACCCAACGATACCGCCTCCCCTTACTTTCGTTTTTAGTATACTTTTATAGTTTTATATTTTCATCACGAGACTTTTAGACTTTTACGTTTTATACCCCTTAACAAACTTTCGTTGAGTATACAAATTCAACGCCGCACACCACGAGACTTTTAGACTTTTACGTTTTATACCCCTTAACTTTTAAACTTTCGTTATAGTTTTATACTTTCATCACGAGATTTTTAGACTTTTACGTTTTATACCACTTAATTTTTTAACTCTCATTCAGTATACAAATCCAACCCTGTAGCAACGCACGGGGTGGTAACCATCTCGTTTATAAAATAATCAGAGTGAGTATCAATGATTTTACTTAAGACCATTATAATATTATTGTAGTTGGTCGAAACGAAATATGGAGTTAGTATAATTTTGATATGTACGGGGTATAAAATGTATAATTATTTAAGAATGCTCTAACTTTTGAAACCAAATAAATAACCTTGGTAGTTCAAAGGGGCTTCACCCCTTAGATAATGGCGGTTCAAGGATAGTACCCCTAGTAGCGGGTCCTAGGGTCAGTTGCTTTAGTCATGTTTTTTTAGTAGTAAGTATTAAACTTGGTTATCCGTATCAAATTAAGCCATCCTTAGCAAAGTTTGTCTTCAGTATTAAGTTACCGATAGCAAAGTTGGTATTCGATGGTAACTTTCCTTATTGACGTACGGCAAATATTTAATTGGGTAGTAACTTTCATCATGAGCATCAGTTTCGTTCTTCTTTTGTAACTTTGATAGAGTTAATACTCAATGGTTGTGATACGATCGGCCCAATTGTTGCAGCTCCAATGGATCGGCCCAAGAGAGAGACCCACAAGTCTAAGAAGCCGTTGGACTAATATGGAGAAGAAATCTCCTAATAGCTCCCACGTTTGCATGATTCGATTTCTAGTTTTTCCATGTTTTCATTACTACTTGTCTACTTGTTTTTAGGACTTAGTTCATGCTTTAATGTTTGCCTTATTTAAGGATTGTTTCGGAGGAATAAAAAGATCAGACAAGAAAAATTGCAAAAAACTATCTTTACGTTTGAATTACTAATTTTATATTTCTAGTATTGTTCTTTAATTATGTTTGGGAGTTTGTACGTTTTCTCCGTAAACCTATCATGTTGCTACTCATATAATCATACAAGTGAAACACTTATATGTTGTAATAGTTACCACATACAACAATTCACCCCAACCTTTGTGAAGGTTCTGTAACTATATATAGAGAATTTTTTTCGTCTGCAAGATACGGTTTCTTAACAATCAATTCTTATTATCAGAGAAGAATATAACAGTGATCATAAGGTATACGTTTGAGAAAATCTATCCAAGAGGAATCTGAAATCTTAAAACCTATCGTAACGAATAATTAAAAAGTGTACTTATGGGGCATGTATGCTCTCGTGACGGGCTTTGTAACTCGCAACAGCCTGAAATTTATGCTTTTTTATGCTGGTTTCTTTGTGCCCATTTCCTTGATTTAGGTATATGTACGACATTTTAACTATAAAATACACGCAGGATGTGAAGTATACAATTAGAACAAATCACACACCAAAACTCGCTAAAGCAATTGTTTACAATAACACCAAACTTAATGAACCCAAACATGGCTAAAAATCATGTCACATATACACAGACCCATTTAACACTAAAACAATTATTTAGTTAATTTTACTAATTCTTTTTTTCTTTATATATTTCAAAATCAACATGTTATTTTATTTTTTTAAAGCAATTATTATGGACTTAGGCTCTTAGAGTATGGCAGTATGCCCTTGTTTTGCTTTTTTAATAATTCAATTTTCTTCAAAGATAACAATAACTCAATAAGTATCAATGCAAGTTTGGGCCAGTGCATAGTTGGGGCCCATTTTTCAAAGGCACGATTCTATTTTATGTCTGTAGGAGTAACGACTTTCACAGTAACAACAGCAGCCCAAATTTTTGTAGGCCCATTACCCAATCAAAGAATAGTTTTGAAAATTGAGTAATACGATGAAGTGTCCTTTTGGCTAAAACTAGGACATTTTATCTTAATATTTTTATAACATTACGTGTTTTAACAACAAAATCAACATCACACTTTCAATTTATAGGATTTAAACACATAATCTTTCAGTTGGAAAAACAAAGCTTATCACCAAGCTATCCGTCGAACACTTTTATAACATTACATAGTCGTCGTAGAAAAAAGAATGAATGATATCCTCCCTGAATTGTTGATATGTATGTGACATTGAAGGTCGTTGAATTATGTGTATACAAGGAATCTAGAATTTTATATACTACTATATATATAAATGAAAATATTTAGAGGGTTACATGCACAAAATAACTTTTTATGTTTTTTTTGAACGGCTAAACTATTACAAACTCTTATTCTAACCCCATAAATCACCAAATAACTGTCAATGCCTGGGTTTGAACCCAGGACCTCCAGGTAGGCAAAGCCTTACCACCTCCCCCTTGACCACTAGGACAAGAGCTCATTGGCAAAATAACTTTTTATGTACTACTAAATGTTTTGTAGATTCCCCATTTGGAGAAAGCGTTTTACAGGTCACTTATCCAAGACAATTGGTTGTTGAATTATTATGTGTATGCAAGGAATCTAGATTTGCGTCAAAAGCGAGAAAATGCGTTATATACAGACTCATATATATATTCTCTTCATTGTGCCTTTACATCTTGTAAACTTTCTTCAACCTAAACTATTCCCCACCTCACCACACACATGTATATATATAAATACATAATCATATATATACATATATAATTGGTTCATTGTATATCCCGAAAAGTGTAGACTCGTAGACCACCTCTTTCGAATGAAAAAATAATATTATTCTATATTGCATTGAAATTCACTAAAGAAAAAAAAAATAAAGATTTTTTATTGCCTCTTTAGCAAATTCCACATACGAAATTACGAAATAGGGGGTCTACACTACACACACACATATATATGCATTTTCCTTGTGAAATGTAGGAAGTAACGAGGACGTGCCACGTATACTTTAGGAAAATGGTAAAATAGCTCGTGGGTTCATATCACACAACTTATATGTTTGGTATTACACCCAGATAGTTGCTAAGTTGCACAAGTTATATATAAAGATAATCATGCAAATTGTATGGATAAGTACGTAAAGATAATCACACAATTTATTTGAGACTACATACATAACTAGATATATAACTCAATTAAAGAGATTAAATACTCAATTTTATAGTGTATTTTTTTAATAATGATGTCATATTAAAAAGTTAAAGACAATTAAAAAAGTTTAATGAAACTTTAAAAAAAGTCAAGAACAATCATACCCGGTTAGCTTGAAGGTATTTCTACTTGTCTATGATTTGTAGATACAAGCTTTTATATTGTTTTAAATACAATTATAATCTGCTTTGTAATCAGTGTTTTATATTTTTTCTCATGAAAATAAAAAGTTTTATAACATAATATATATATTACACTAGTAAAGTTGAGAGTTTCTTTACCAAATTAGTGTTGGTGAAAAACTTAATTTAAATATTATAATGTGTTGATCACCCAAACAACACACTGTAATAATTAGATTAAGATTCTAAATCAACAAATTGAGAGAACAATAATACAATACTTTTTGACTTTTTTTAAAGACGAATTCACACCCACGTACTCTATCTATTTCTAAATTTTTACAACTTTATTCATAATCACTAGGACTTGTTCTAGTATTAGTTGGCATCAAGGGAAAGACTTGAGATTAAAAGATAACAAGTTCGATCTCAAAACCCAATAGGTTTTACTATCCAATCACTTACGAATATGAGTTCTCTCTGTAAAATGTCTTAACAACTGCCGCTGGTTCGGGCTCCTATAAGGAGTTCCGTTTGCCCGATAGGCTTCGAGTGGATCAGAACATTGTTTGTGGGTACACAAGTTTATTCATGAGAGAAGTTGAACATGGTGTTTATTCGACGGCAAAAAGCCATTTGAACTTGTTGTTTTTGTGCTATTTGATGAGATGCTGCCGGGCGCCGGCCTTTGTTTGTGGGGCCCTAGCTAGCTAGCTTCCCGTTCATCTTCTTCTATATATACACGCCAATTTTGCCTCTCATAATTCTATAACCACCTCTCTCTCTCTCTGTCTTCTAATTCTGCCCTTCCGTCATGAGCCAACACGAGATTCCCGGTGAGTTTCGCCGGTTTTAAGATTATTATTATCATTATTGTTTTTGTTAACTGTATATGTGAATAATGTTGAACTGGTTGCATGCAGTTGCCTATCCTCCTCCCATGGCCATGGAGAAACAAGCAGCACCTTTACCACCGCCGCCGGTGGGATATCCAACGACCACCGTTGTTACCGGAAATCAGGTTCCGGCGGAGACTCAGAGCAGAGGCGATGGCTTCTGGAAAGGATGGTAATTAATTAATTAGTTAATCATACCAATTCCCTTGATAGATAAATATTATTAAATTCTTAATTGATTGAAAAAGCATGTGTTAATTTGTTGTGTTGGTTGCAGTTTTGCGGCGCTATGTTGCTGTTGCGTTTTGGATGCCTGCTTCTAGCATCCTTAGTTTCAAAAATGATCACCACAGATGATGATACTTATTGTGTGTTTGTGTGTCTTTATGTTTTTCAATTCTAGACGGACAGACAGGCTTTAGTTTGTTTAATAAACTATATATACGAGTGGTATACGAGTGGTGCAAATTATTATTAGTTGTATCTTAATCGATTTATTTATTTTTGTTTGATTATGAATCGAGTGGTGCAATGGAGCGAGTCGTTTGTGACAAGCGGCTACCTAAGCTTTTGTAGACCAATACTTTGTTGTTCATGGTTCGGTTCCAACCAGTTTGACAAAACCGTCCAGGTTGGTTACTTGGGTGGGTCCAACGGACCAGTCAAAACAGTCATAATTGAGCAGTTTGCCAGTTTGAGACAGTTTTTTACACAAAGGATGAAAAAGATACTTAAGGGTGTAAAGTAAGCAAGCCGGTTCGTGTTCGATTTGAGATCGGGTAGGTAAAAAACTCGAACGAGTTGAGAGCCTAAACGTAAAACCGAGTGGGCTAGGCGGGGCTAATTGTTGACTTGATTGGCTATAAGTGTAACAAATCAAAGGATAATTCAGAATTTAGGTTAATCTCTTTTCCTATCTTCCAGCTTTTTTATTGTTAACAAGACAACAGTTATATTCTCATTGCATTCTTAAAATCTTTAACTAGACTGGGCTAGATATTGTAGCATCAGCCCAGCCCAACTCAATCTAGGATGGTTGAGAATTTGAGAGTCCTATTATAGAAAGAAAGGTAGCCACTATCCCGGACATTCTTTATTTTTCATCTTTGTAAATCAAGGTTTAAACCAAGAATCAAGACCTTTTCAGTAGTTCTTTATAGTATAGTAACCGGGTTTGATCTTTAGATTTTTATGAAGATTAAAAAATCATTTATCGGTAGAAGATAAATATCGTATAAAATCAATCTTTTTCAGCGACTAAAGGTTTAATCTAAGGTTTATTGATTTTTATAAATTGTACATTTAGACAAAGAAAAGGAGAAAATCAGTTGGCATACGAGTCTTTTCCTAAAATGATGTTGGCGGTACAATTATTTATCACAAAAGTATTAATAAAAGGGAAAATTCTCAAAATATTCACTTTGACCTACAATTTTTCACAAAGCGACCATTGCATTTTTTTCCCGTAAAATGACCCCTTCAACACGGGCATCAACGCTCCTATTCTGGTCAGAGACCAGTCAAAACAAGTCACGTCAAAAGAAAGTTTGAATTTGTCGTCAATATGACCGTGACGACCGTATGTATGGTCTAGACGACTACACACACACATACATATATATATATATATATATGGTTTTGACGTGCTTATTTTTACCTACATGTCGACATATTTTTTTCCAAAACTTAGTGGGGTCAAATCTATATGGTATGCTCTTTATTGATTATGTTAAAGTGATTACACCCATGTAAGTATTATAAAAATTTTTGGCGGGAGTTTTAGGTTTATGAAGAAAACCTATAAACTCCCAAATAATACCACCGGATAAAGCTTGAAATAAGCGAATGTAAATGCAGAAAAATAATAACTCAAACAAATTGGGGCAATTTTCTTCTTGTTACGTTTTATTTCTTCAAACATAAATTAAATAGTACCACAAACGGAAACATAAACTTAGAGCTAAAGAAAAGGAGATCATGGGGTCATCAGGTCATGGAAACATGCATAGAAAAAGTAAAACTAACACATGCAGAAAATAGGAGATCATGGGCCTTTTAGTCAGACGCTTGGGCCGGCTCTGTTGGGCTTCACTATCCACTTAGTGATCATGGTTATCGTTGGGCTGGTCCATATCAGGCTCTGGTGGTGGGGTTTAAGGTGTGGAGCCCTTGGCTTGGGTTGAGCTAAATAAAAAACGCAATAGAAATTAACTTGGCCGAAAATTGACCTATGATTTTCTTCAAATTTGTTATTGTTATATAATGTGAGCCCCATATTAAGGGGTATTTAGGTTAGGTAATGGCCTAATGTTTTTTTTCCAATGGTTATCACACGTACATAAAAATAAATAAAAAAAACCACTTCACGGACAAGTTTAAGGGATAGCATGAGCTACCCCTGGCAAAGTGCCAGTTTCTCCCCTGAATATACCTTCATGTGCGAAGCACATGAGTGTACTTAATAGAAAAATCTAACGAACGAACATTAAAGGACATAATCTATAACAGAACTTGAACATAAATGATGTAAGATGACTTTATAAACATAAATGATGTTTAGGTGACTTTCTAAACATAAAGGATTGAAACCTACAATTTTCATATAAAAGTAAATGACGTTTTGTGTGATCTAAAATAAATGATTTCAATTTTTATGTTACAGTCGCTAATTTTTTTTTACCACCTGAAGTTAATTGACTGGCATGTCCTCGATCAAGGAAAGCTTGACATCAAGTCATCAACAACACCATCATTATTTCATCACTCTAGAAGGAAACTCATCATCGTAAAAGAAACCCTCCGGATGTCAGGATAGAACCCGTGGCCTTAATAACAAAATTAAATGGATCTTCTATATCGGTTCTAGGCAAGCTTTTTCATTATTATGATTCTATATGGGACTCGCACAGTGTGTATGTCCTTCATAATTTTTCTAGGCTACAACTTCACGACCTGTCGGTTCTTCATAATGCATGTGTACAACCAAATTAACTTTATAAAGACAAGGAAAGATCTCACAGAATCTCCATTATATATAATACTAATTCAAACAAAAAGAATGTTAATAATAATCCTGCTCCATCTGTTTCATTGTTTGTGCGAATGTTTTTTAGAAAACTAGTGAACCTGCAACACGATTGTAGATTGTTGGCATGAAAGTTGGAACAACATCACAGTTTGCCAAAATTCCTTTGGAAACCAAGAATGCATCTCACCTCTAGTTGTGGATTTAACCTAATAATTTCTGAACTAGTTAAATATATTTTTTTAACAATTAACACCACCACCAAGTAGAATTTTTCTAGGATATAATCACCATAACATGCATAAAAAGATAATGAACTAAAAAAACAAATAAAGATGGGGAATGATTAAGATTGTCCATTGAGTTTGATCAACAAAATTTATTAATTATACAAATATGCAATTAAAGTGGATATGAATAGAAGTTATTTTTTTATAGAAGCCGGTTTAGTTATAAAAAACGGTGTTCCACATAATCAAACCTGGGACCTTTGTTTGAGAATTTAAAAACATTATAAATGGAAGGTCTTAGGTAGTTAGGTTCAAGTCATACTTGATAAAAAAAAAATAAATAAGGATTATAGGTTGGGCAAAAGAGTTTTCTCACCTATGATGAGTTTCCTCCTGATGGGGATTGAAGATGATCGGATAGGTGGTTAATACCCCCGTCAGTGATCCAAATTTGCCGTTAAAATATGATTATGAATAGTCTTTTGCTCTTATGGATCCACGTGTCCACATGACTAATCATCACTTGGCAACTTTTTTTTTCTTATCAATAAGCAAAATAGTAGTTGCAGTTTTGTAGCATAGCTTTTAGGTTCTAGAGTCAACACTTTATTCGTTTGGTTCACTATAGGTGGTGTGATATATATGTACAATTGTGTAACATAATCTTTATGTTTGGGTTAGTGGTAAACGTAATTTTTTTTTTTAATTTTCTATCAAAACGTATTTTAACCATTTGGGTCGTTACACAATTTTTTTCGTTTTCTTTATGTATAATTAGAGTAACGCAACTGTTTTGTGTAGTCATGTTATAGCAATGTAGCGTTTTCTTTAGGTTTTAGGCTTAACACTATCATTTGGGTCGTTACAGGTGGTCTAATTTGTACTTTAACCATTTGGGTCATTCATCCATGCTCGTGAACGTTCAGTAAGGTGTTCGTTTATGTTCACTAAGATGTTAGTGAAAATTTTACCATTTAAAACTTACATCTTTGTGATTTTATTATAGGATAATTATGTTTATGATTATTCTTTCTAACTTGTGCTTTGTTTTGATAATTATGTTTATAATCTTTATATCAAGAGCTTAAATATATATTTAATTTATTTAAGGGGAGTAGTGTCTCGTACTTGGATTAAGAATGTTGATTTTTTTTAAATAGCATATGAACGTTTGCGTTCATGAACCATTCGTGAACAAGTTCAAGTCCTTAACAAACAGACACGAACAAGAATTTTTGTTCGTTATCTATTTTGAACGCAATTAATGCTTAACAGAGTAACATGAACATGGTTTCGTTCAATTTGGTTCGATTCATTTACAACCCTAGTTATGGCCTAAGGTGATTAAGTATGGAAAATGTGTATAACTAGATGTCCAACTAGTGTTGTCACAGATATAACGCGAATACATAAAACAAAAAGCGAGAAAAAGAATTGTGTAGCGACAAAAAACGATTAAAGTACGTTCTGACAGAAAACAAAATAAAATATATATATTTACCATCAAACTTAAGACTTAAAAATTATGTTACACGACTATACATATTAGACCACCGGTATCAACCCACACAATTAAATTACTAAATGTAAAAACTAAAATTTAGATTACACGATTACATATTGCTTTGTTTTAATAGAAAAAACAAACAAAAATTTGTGTTGCCACATAGCAATCAGCCATGTAGACACATGGTCCCCTAACATCCAACAAGTATTCATTCCCACTTCAATTTGTATAATAGTACAATAATTACAATTAGGTTGTGTGTAATGAAAACATCGGAGATGCGATGAAGGTATTCTATTTGTATGATAACGATAAACTAAAATACAAATGTGGAAGAAACTTATATGAAAATTTGATGAATGACGACACTTTATTTTATCGCAAAGTAAAATCAGAGAACCTGCAACACATACCCAAACATACAATAATAATCAAATACAAGCTAGTAATCATGAATCAAATTAATATCGCATGAAATAATAATAATAATAATCATCATCTCAATTCTCGAGAGAGATTCACAATTAAGCCTAAATCTAACCAGATATCATAATCTCATACACATAGAGAAACAAATCAGGAGTCAATTTAAGACGAATACAAACCGGCTAATTCGTCCAACGATTCAGAACTACCGAGATTCAAATCCGAATTCTCAAGCATCCACAACAGATGATCGAACAAAACGACTTCGCAATTGATAACCGCTACAGCATTTCCGCCATCAACGGATCTCGATCTATCGATCAGAGCGTTAACGAGCGGATGACTCAAATACTTCGAATCAATCACGTACCGTTTCCTCGTGCTTCCGACGAAAACCGTCTCCCGATCCGCATCTCCGCCGCCGTAAACGACGACGGCGCTCGTATTCCACATTATTCCTCCGGCGGCCGGTGATTGATGACGATCGGTGGCGGATTTGGATCGTAAACTGGTGTAGGAGGAAGTCCTGACGAGCTGGCGTGAGAGCGTCTTGCATTTTCGTAGCATGAGATTGATTTTCTTCATGATTGAATAGGAATGTTTGTTTGTTGCAGGGAATTAGGTTTAGATGGCGATATGACAGATGGCTTCATATATACTCACGTAGAGAAGAAGGGTGCGGAGTGTAAATGTGATATGGAGGTGGGTGTGATGTGGACGCGTGAGGAAGATGAGGGGCCCGGTTGTATTTATTTGTTTGTTTTGATAAGAACATCTCAACTTAATTTAACTATTAAACAACTATAACGGGTTACCAATATTCCTGTCTTCAATACTACTTCATTTTCCAATTTTAATAATGTAGTAAATATATATTATATAAATAAGTTATGTTTGATAAGGATTAGATTCAATTAAAAATATATTCAAGCTTAGAAAGCGTCTTTAAAAAGATAGTTTAATATCGAAAAGTTCGTAACTAAATATTCTTTCAAACAAAACTAATAATTTGTGTTATAATATTAAATGTATAAATTATACCCAATACAAATGTTTTGAATAGTGACCTACCACACTTTTCATAAGTAAAATAAAAGAGGTTAAGTGTGATCAGAAGTCGTTATTTTTAAACGCGGATTCTCTTCTTATGGAGGGCTAGCTAGCTGTCTTACCACCGCTCCGGGACCATACTATTTACACGAAGGTTTCTTGACCCAATTTTGTTGGTAATTATGTGATGCACATTGGCTCCGCTTAAATATGTATCTTTTTATTTCCTTATTATCGAAACTTCCCAAATCATACAAATTCCATTTCCGATGTCTCTCATCTTGGTGTTATTCCTCCGTTTAGGATAAGTAGTGTTCTTTACGTTGCTTTCCTTACGGCGACAGAAGAATGCCTGTCCAAAGGCGACAGAAGAATGCCTGTTCAAAAGCGACATAGTGTTCATCAACTAATGTATGTTGACTTAGCGATCACTATTAGGATCTTCATTGTATTCATTGGTGGATACCTTATCATCCACGCGCCTTGGCTCACTCACATATCCTTTTCGATAAGATATGTTCAATGGTGCTCTACCTGTCTTTGTCCACCCGTAAGATTCTCGACAACATTAAAAACACTATTTATTTAAATTGCGTAGCTTTGAGAACAAGTATCATTCTATTGATCTAGTTTCTAGGCGAGCGATGTAATATCTCAATCAAGATGGGCGAAGAAAGTGTCGAAACTACAAGAGATGATTCAATTTTGAGAGATATAAGGCGTCATACTTGTTGCCCATTTACCTGTCATTTTATTATAATTTGATCCGTTGTTATATATAAAAAATAGTGTAAAGTTTATTGAGTTAATTTTTAATTTGGACTACCATAAAAAAAATATTCTCTCATTTATATACTATAGGGATCAATGTTTTTGTATTTATTCATTCAATAAAATTATATATTTAAATCATAAACACTTTCAACGTATAATTTTTAGTTTGGACTACCATAAAAGAAAAATATTCTCTCTAAATCAAAATGAACTTACATGTTCACTATATATATTCACAAAAAAAATAAAACTTCAATGTCAACTAATCAAGAGTTTATTTAAATACTTAACTACAATAAGATGAACTTTTTTTAATGGCACAATGAGATGGATTTAAGTTTATAATTGATTTAGTCATATTATTCATATTATTCATGACTCTTAAGTTGAAACTTTTAAGTGGTTTGACATATTCAAATGAGTTGACCCCCGTTTCAGTATTTTTTTTTATCAATTTTTACAGTTTTAACAGCTCTAAACAATCAACGTTAAATATCAATATCACATTTATTATAGCTCCATTTTAAACATGTACTCTTTGGTTAGTTGTGAAACTCTTAAAAAAAAAAAAAAACACAAACCCAAAAATAAATTCATTATATAACATATATATGTAGATATAGTTACTCTTGTCCAAAATAGTATATATATAATTATTCAACTCGTTTAAAGGATGTCTGGCATAATCATTTTAGTTAAAGGATCTAATTCAAAATTTGAGTTAAACATAGAAGACCTTTTATATAATTTACTCATATAATTATTCTTGTCCAAAATGTGTAGTCGTCGTTATTATCATGGTTACGGATTTGAGATATGGTTAATAGCACCAATTGTCTGTTACATTGATGCTTTAACCCTTTTACGCCAATGCGTATATACACCACTATAAGTGGTGATGGTTCCTATATGATATTTTTATAAGTTTTTTTACTTTTTTTGAACAACAATTATTTTTTCATAACTCCTAAACACCATTTTTTGTAACATCCGAATCATCATAATTCATACATTTATTTTACAAGATTTAAACTCATAATCTTTTAGTTGGGAGTCGTTATTTTGATTTACCACAAAGTTGTTCCCTTAAGGACTACTAAACACCATCTAACTTGCATTGCTAAAGATTTGCTAAACATTTAAATCATAGTTACTTTTGTTTTTGGAAGGCAAAACCAATACCACTAATTCACTAAACTGGACCATAAACACAAGTATTTTATAACTATTTCACTAATTCTTGGACTTTGGATGGCCTCATTACTTTTTCATCAAAGTATGCAGTCATTATATAAATGCCATAATTAAATCGTGGGTAGTATCGTTATGGATTCTTCTCAATGGTACCCCGGAGACCACTAGCAATTAGGCCTGTAAACGAACCGAACGAACACGAACAAGGGTATGTTCGTGTTCGTTCATGTACTTTTAAGCGAATACGAACACGAACATTAGTCGAACACAGTTTTCTTGTTTGTGTTCGTTCGTTAAGAAAATGGAAATGTTCGTGTTCGTTTATGTTCATTCGTTTAACGCTAAACGAACGGTTCATGAACATTAACGAACATGAACATAAACGAACAGATTCATAAACGAACATAAACGGACAAAACCATAACGAACAGATTCATAAACGAACATAAACGTGTGTTAAACGAACAACAACAAGTTTAAATTTAAACAAAGACATCTAAATGAATAGTTAAAAGGTTCATAGTTTCCAAAAAATCATCCACTTTGCATCCAAAAAATCATCCACGTTGCAGTGGAGACTGGAGAGCGACGCTTGACGAAGAATCGGAGAGGGGAGATGGAGAGCGACTGCCGACTTACGGCTGAGAGTGTAAGACCAACTAGGGTTTTGCCATTTTGGAGTCTTACAAATGTGAAATGTGAAATGCTCAAATGCCGTTTAAAAGAAAATATTTTACTAATAAAAAAAATACTTTACTAATAAAAAAAATACTTTACTAATATTATTATATCTATAAAAATAAACAAACACAAACATAAACGAACACAAATAAACGAACATAAATAAACGAACGTTCATGAACATAAATGAACGAACGGGACATTTGTTCATGTTCATTCATTTAATTAAATGAACGAAAAATTATGTTCGTGTTCATTCGTTTATTAAATAAACGGACATAAACGAACTTCCCGCCGAACGGTTCACGAATTGTTCACCCGAACGGTTCACGAATTGTTCACTGAACGTTCGGTTTGTTTACAGGCCTACTAGCAATGAGAGGTCACTAGCTCGAGACCCGGTGTTCATGCTGGGAAAGGTTTTACCTAGTTGTTTAGGGTTTCCTCTAAAATGGTGTATGTGTTTGGGCTTGAGTCCTGGTAAGCGGAAAGCCACGATGCTACAAGTCCATTCTAGATAAGATCTTGACCCAAATTTAGCTATTAAAAAATCGTGGACAAGTATTATACCAATTACGGAGGGAGACAAGCTGACTTTTAATTAAAATTTTAAAGAAAAACCTAGATAGAATGGTAAACGTGAGACTAATAATAATCTTGTTTATTCTACTTGGCTTTCCTTTACTAAACTGAAATAGAAGAATTACAAAGGGGATGTATTGGAATATATTTGGTATGGTTTACTTAAATTTAACAAAGGATATGATCTTAATTCAGAACTTGCCTAGAATCAATAATCAAATCATGAGCTTGGGACTCAAAAAGATCGAAAATACCAAATGATAACAAGTTTGGGCCATGGGAAACCAACAATATATATAATTGTACTGCCTTTTGTGAGACATGAGAATATAAATAGATACTCGTCTCTCGTTTTTCTACATATTTGTCTATAATAAGATTTAGGCCTTTAACTACTTGAAGGGACGCTACTATTTTACATTTTCATACTACAAGTCTACAACCCATTTGATACTTATTTTTACTGTATCATAAATAAATTTTTTACTGTATCACAAAATAAATAAAACAAGTTGAATAACAAACAGAAACACATAGACCCTAAGAAACAGAAACACATACACCATAAGAGTGGATGGAATGGTGTTGGATTTTTGGGTACCGATCACCTTGAATGTCGTTCTTGACCTCCTGAAAGCTCTCGATAGAAGCATATCCTCGTTTTCTCATATAACTTTGACTGTTATCGGGAGCAACTTTCCAAAGTTGCCCCGGACGTGTGTGACACCATTTTCAGGTGATCACCAGCCGGGCTCACAAGTTGTACTTTAAGCACTCTAAATTTACTTTTAAAATTTATATAATATACATTTTATGAGACTTAAACTTGTATCATTTAAGTGTTTATAAACAATTAATGTCACTAAGCTAGCCAAGAAACGATCAATGTATCATAAATAGATGGATACATACATGATTACATATATATATATATAACTATGTTAGTAACCCGTATACTACAATGATTGAATAAGAGATAAAATGTAAAGTAAAAAGAAGATTATTATAATATGGACTAGGTACATGTGATATAAATAATATTCTAATAACAAACATAAATAATATGTGATAAAATATCAAACTATTATGTGTGCATCAAATAAATGTACATTATGAAAAAAATAAAAAAGTTCACATAGTTTTTTAATCTATAACTATTATCACAAATCAAATAATATATTACATTACAATATATATAATAATGAAAAATGAAAAGTTACAACAATTGTTCATAAGCCCTTAAATATTTTTTTGTTTATATAACATTTCATGTCATATTTCTAACATTACCATCTCTATCCAAGACTAGTAGTTTCACTATGTCTCTACTCTTATCTTTTGATAATGTAACATACAATTGACTTGTGTAAAGAGTGGATCTCTCATGTATAATCTTACGTGAAAAATTTGTGCCTAACTCTTATTTAACGTAATCACAAAACATATAAAAAGGGAAATTAGCCTTCTTTTAAATAAAAAGAAATCTTCTTATCATAAGGTGTCAGATTTATTTAGAGGATAAAAGTGTGAGTCATAATATTACTTCCAGAAGACATCTCTACTTATATAGCACAACTACCCAGCTTAATCACATCTAGTCTCGTTTCATTATAACTCATTTTTCTGATCAATATTTCTTAGTAACACTGCTGGAACACCTACTTTTAGAATGAACTGATGGTTTAGCAATTCTCGTAGTTTGAGTCCATTCAAAACATCATGTCAATATAAATTTTCATCAAAGTGTAGCTACTAATGTTTTTAAAATACAAGTAGCAAGTAATATATAAATCTAAAAGGTAATATGATCTGTAACATTTTAAACGTCTAACAAACGGCTTCTTAGCATATATACTACATAAATTTAATAAATAGTAAATTATCGTTTACGTCTCTATGATTTGGGCCAGAAATCGGGTTTCATCCACAAATTGAAACCTTTTGCACTCTGCATACAAAGGTTTCTGAATTCTCAGTATATATCCCTAGCTGAACTTGTCACTTATTCTGCTATATGTACTATACCATGTAAACATCTCACCGTTTGAATTATCACTGTTATTTAAAAGTTCTAATATAGATTAAAAAATAAAGTGTTTGATCTAGCAGACATAGGTTCGATGTTGTATTTAAGATTTCTATCATTTTTAAGTTTTGAGCTCTCACTAAGAGAAAAGTTATGATAGAAATATTGTAATATGATCACAATCAAGATGAATTTAAGAAAACACAAACAAGAAAACTTATAAACTAAAAAAAAATATTCTTTGATGACACATAACTAACCTTTAGAAATCCAACCCCATAAAAATAATTCCTGTGTCTTCTTCGTGAGTGAGATCAATATCCAAGAAGATGAATGAAGGTTGATTGTGGGACAAACACAAATCAAGTGTCACATGGGTGTCCCTCTATTATTTTGAGGGAATAATACATAGTCTTACCTACACATCTACATGATCTAACGATTTGATCATCCGGGTATATATAATACTAATCCGTTTCCATGTTTCTAAATCAACTGTAACAATAGCATTCATAAGATCAATATCAAATCTGCTTAAATTAATATATACATTTGACTCATTGCTACTAATTTTGGTTATTTATTTGTTTTCATTTTTGTAATTTTTTTTTTTGCAATTATTCGATTAATATGGCGGTTTCTGCTTGTTTACGGGAAATAGGGGTTGCCACATATATCAGACCCATCTAAACTACCCCATACAATACAGTACCTAACAAACAGACAACACATCAATGCGTTTCACTTTTTCCCCCTTTCTTTCTTTTTATGTAAAAGCTGGTTAATTACTAAAAAAGAAAATAGTTATAGGTGTTATACATATAGTTATCTCATAAGGGAGGGGGGAGTGGTAGAATTTTTAGGATTTTGAAGAATGGGTTGTAACCAATAGGAGGGTGCCACGCAGGAAAGTATAAAAGAAAGAATTTTGAAGAATTTTGAAGGATTTTGTGAGGAAGTGGTGAGGATTATGAAGATTTGTAGGTTAATATATTTTAATGTTTTTGAGTTATATTTATATTGTAATTAATCTTAAAACACTATATTTATTTAAAAAAAAAACTAGTAGATTTATTTTTAAAAACACCACATTTATTTAAAAAAAAATTACATAATAAAGAAAAAACATGACATTACTTTAAAAAAAACACACACTAAAAAAACATTACATAAGAAACTTGGATATTATTATTTGAAGTTGACGCCCTCTGGAGACGGTCCCTCATCAAGGTCCAAACCTCGACGTGTGAAAAACCCTTTCTGTCATGTATTTTTCGGTACTCGCACAACGCCTTAAACATCAAACCCGATTCAAGATCCGCCAAAGTAGCTTTTCGTTCAAATTCGATGTACACGCTTTCGAACTTGTTAACCTTCGAACTTATTTTGTGCCATTTCGAGTTCATTTGGTGCACGGTTTTATTCGTACCACCAAGTTCTTTGTTGAAATGGTCAAGCACTTTAGCCCAAAATTCATCCGCCGTTGATTGATTAAGAACCTTCTCATCGGACACGTGGTAGAAAGCGCGAGCCAAAGCGACATCCTCGTTGATAGTCCAAGTCATTTTGAAGTTATTAAGTGTGGAAGAAATTATATTTGGTGTAGAAGAGAATGAAAGAAGTATAAAAATTGTGAAATGGTGTGTGAAGATGATGGGTTTATATATAAAATATAAAGATTTTTTTTTTTATTTAAGTTAATGACCGTTCAACGGTCATGTGCATCGATTCTTGGAAAGTTTCTCCGGCAAGAAGTAGAATTTTTGGAAAGTTTTTGCCGAAGAATTTTGAGTGGCGGCGGTGTTTGCCGAGAAAGTTTTCGGCGCCGCGGCTTTTTTGCCGCCCACTCCGTCCCCCCTAATGAATCACCATTTAGCTATTCTATATGTTTTTTAGGCTATATCAATTGTTAAGGTTCTGTGTGATAGGAAAAGTGGTGTCACGTAAGACGGAGGATGTGATAGTGACAAAAGTGTGTATTAGATTATTGATAGTGTGAATAGAAGTTGTCTACAAAGGTACAAAGCATCGTTAGCAGGGACGTCGAATCTGGTTTAGGCCCAAGGGGGAGCACGTGCACCCCCTCTAACTCGTACGCGAAGTGCGGGAATTTTTGAACGGCCCGAAATTTTTAATATATTCTTATGTAATCTGTTGATAAATACTAATTGTTTTAAATTTTAGAAACAAAAGTGATGTAGATCAATTGGCGAGTCCACATTAGTTAAAACTTTCAAGGGTGTGGACCTGGTGACCCGGGTTTAAACCTCAACCCTAGCTTTTTTTTAGAAATGCAGTTTTAGAGCAAAATTGTGCTCTCCCTAAAAAATATCTAGTTCCGCCCCTGGTTGTTAGTTTCATAGAGGGATGAAAAAGCTACCATTACACATGGGCTCAACGGCGAAACCTATGATCATGTTAGCCTCAATGAAGATGATGATGTAAAGGAAAGTCCCATGGTCGAACTAAAAGCAAAGCAAAAAAACATGGTGAGCTAGGGGTCCTCATCCGTAAGAGTTGACTACAAGGAAAATTTGGACGACATCTCTCAAAAGTTTGATCGGTTCAACAACATTTGGGCGGAGAGGACGAAACTTGAGGCGGAGAAGGTGGAGCTAAAAAAAGACAAACAAATGTTTAACAATATGGGTCTCCTCGCGTTTAAACCTCCAAAATGACCCCTCAAGACGCCGAGTTGATGGAACAAAAGGACGCGATTAGAAAAAAATATGGAATGTAACTTAGCAGTTCTTTTTTAAAAAAATTACGACATCTGTTTATATTTTTAGGACGTTTTTTAATTTTTAATGTAATGTTTTTTAACATAATTTTTATATTTTACTTATTCAACTTATGTTTTTTTTTTCTTATTTAGTTATTTAAAATATGTTTATACATATAAAAAAGAATGTGTAAGAAAATAAAATTCATAGTTAATACCCACTACATCACTTTTTTACTTTTGCTGAATTACCTACATGGCATCCTACGTGTCGCTTTTAAACTTTGAAAAACCACACAACTATGAAGTGGAAGTTGCAAGAGGTGGAAGCTCCTTTCGGGATGACAGCTAGGCAAAAGGCGGTTTGGGAATGTCTTCGACAACCACATGCCCAGGATTTCTTTCTCGCCCTCCCTATTGATGGGTTGGGCAACACATGTCGCCAGTCGAGTAACGAGCAATCCTTAAATATCGGCTCATGATCTCCCTGTACCCAAGTGATGAGAAATGTCCTGTGTGTAGCAAGACCTGTTTGGATGCTTATGGGGAACACGTGGTCCATTGCAAAGAGCTTCCCGGTTTCAAATACCGACACGATCTGGTCCAGGTTGTTTATTTGACATTTTCAAGAGAGCCGGATCTCTGCGAAGAAAGAAGCCCCGGTTATTTTTCTGTCGGACCCATCGGACGGGCGGTTCTCTCTTCGTCCGGCGGACATTCTAATTTTTTAATGGAAGAACGGGAGGCATTCCTGTGTCGATCTTACAGGGGTTTCCCCTCTTGTGGGGCTTAGGGGCTTTGGTTTCCAGGCGAGCCAGGCTGCAACAAAGGCCGTAGCAGGGAAGGTGCATAAACACGAGATCGAAAGCGTGCTTTGAGAATCAACACGTGTTTATTCCTTTTGCGTTTGATACCTTCGGCTACCTTGCTTCGGAAGTTGTGGACACATTGAGTCGCATCCAAAAAGTCATGCATGGAAACGTGGCGACTCCCAGGGGGATGTATGTGGTTTTCACTCGACTTGGCTTTGCTATTCAGAAGGGGCTGGCGGCACATCTTGTTGCCCGCCTTCCTTGTACTTTGTGTTGAGTTGTAATCAGAAATCTTCGTTATAAGTTAATTTAGTTTAATCTTTTTTCACTATGAATGAAAGATTGAAAATACAAATTCAGAGAAGTATAAGTAGATATTCAAGCAAAGTAGATACCCAGAACATAAAAATTAGAAAAAATGAAGTGCAGGTATGCATGGAATAAAAATACAAATTAAACAGTTCATGTTTGACGTGTCGAAATGAACTCTTGAAACAAAACAGTAAGCAGCCGACGACCCTTGAACAGAACAGTGGTGAAGTATGCAGGATCTTGTCGGCAAGTGTCCCTATCCCACATAACTACTAAACTAGAGATAGCAAAAAACAAAGTTAGAAACCAAAACATTAATAACGAGCATTAGGCCATATGGAGTGATTGCGACTCCTTCAGCGGCCTCGTCGCGGTTTTGCGGTTACACGCCACCGCTTTAGCGGCTAATCCAACGGCTTCAATTCCCGACAACTTGTAGTCATTGATGAAGCTTCACTAAAAAATCTGCGGGAGCGAAAAGTCACGGATCCTAATCTCGAGGGGCGGTTCTCAATATATATAAAAAAAATTAAAAATCACAAAAATTAGCACTTCAGTCCAAACAAACCGGAGGGACGGTCGGCCCCCCCTCCCCCCGGTCACCACTATCCTTCGCCCATGCTTGTAGTCATTGCAAGTTTGTGCAAGGTGTGTCATTTTGACCGTTGTCCAATTGGTAATATAAATACACAACTAATTCACACTAAACATTTATTTTTTCTATACACTTTTATATACTTTCTTCTTCTAAAAAGTGTGATGCAACGTTATTCTTTCACCTACTCTTCCGTCATCTTCAAGTTGTTCGGATTCCACCGATGATGCCGATTTCAGATTTCTTTCGAGAGTTTCCGCTGCTGTAACCGAACTAGAAGATACGGGTCGTTCAGAAAAGAAGATATGTTTCACGCGATCGTGTAGAAGCTAAAGATTGACTAATAAGGAATTACTTTGCCGAAGACCCCGTGTAAAGTGAAAAAACGTTCATAGCAAGATTTTAGATGTCAGTGCGTTTGTTTCAAAAGATCGTTTCAGACACAAACAAAAAATTTGAGTAGTTTCAAGAAGGGTTCGACGCGAGGGTGAAGGAAAGTTTCTCGTTGTTACAGAAATGCACATCCGTCATTCATCAACTCGCTTACAGTAATGTTCCCAACGAATGTGATAAATATTTAAATATATCTACTAGAACCTAACTATATATGCTAGAACCTAACGTAAATCCCTGGAATATTTTTGTAATACTATTTATATATGTATCATAAAGAATATGTGTGGGCACCTACTAGCCACGCATTGCACTTTTGTACGAGGCACATTTAGAAAGTCATAAAATTCCGGGGATGCTCGCTAGCATCGACTGTACACATTGGGTTTAAAAATACTGTCCAAAGAAATATCGAGGTCAATTTTATCGAGGTGATCACCAATACCCAACGATCTTCTGGAAGCGGTGGCCTCACATGATTTATGGATTTGACATGGGTACTTTGGTGTTGTCGGTTCAAACAACGACATCAATGTTCTTAATATCTTCTTTGTTTGCTAACGAGATTCATGTGATCCTGTCGAGGTGTCTATTTCAAGTTAACATCTACAAATGGGGTTATTACCTTGCCTACAGGATCCACCCACCTTGGTCTACTTTTATCAAAGCATTCCGTCACGGAGTTGACATCAAGGAAAATAAATTTAAGAAGATTCAAGAATCAGCAAGGAAAGACGGCGAACGAGTTTTAGTGTTTTAAAGGGTCAATGGGCAATAATTAACTAACAAGCCAGAGTGATTAGACAAAAATGACGAGTTCAAAATACATTAAACAAAAATGACTTGTTTTAAATATTTAAATTAAAGTGACAAAAATAACAAAACCACATGAACGAAAATGAAGTCAGATCTTAAATTATCCTAACAAGAAACTTACAAATACAAGATACTTCAATAAGTTCATAATGATGCTAATATGTATATAATTTATCATAGTTTCATTTGTTATTGATATTATAAACATAAAACTATATAAAAAACAAAATTGGTCAGGAAGAGAAATGCACTTAGAAATCCCAATAAATATTGTGGATATCCGTGAATATGCATTATACTTGGCGGGTATTAAGCCGGGTATAAAACAGAATTTTATAGTCGTGTATAGAACTGGAATTACCAACACTCAGTCCCTTTACCATCTCTATATAAAATTTACAAAAGAAACCTACCTTAAAGACCATGAAAAAAATGCACAATAAATATATTATCAAATCACTATTTACATTGCCACTTTGGGTTGTAGCCCAATAATAAGAGATAAAGCCTTTTGATGGAGACCAAGAATGCAAACCTTAACAACGATAAAATTTGATGGTTAATAAAAAAATGTTGCTAAAAATCGCTATTTAAATTATTTTTTTCTACCCTTTTAAATGAATATGAATATGCCAGTTAATGCACGTTATCTTTTCAAACATAAACATATTAATAGCAATTGTAATGGTTATCATAGATTGATGTTGGAAGCAAGGCAAAAAAAAACATCCACATTAACTACCTTCTAAGTCACCATATTTCTAATTAAAAGCAATATCAATACCCCCAATCAATCAAAATTAGAATAATGGCAACAAACCACTACTACCGGTATATAATTGATACCATCAACAACTTGTATATATTTGTATCTCAAACCGCCCTACAACATCATCACAGTGTTCCTTGTCTACGAAGGAACGCCTCAACTCGTCCCTTGTTTCGTGACTCGATAATACGTCATTTTTATGTAAAAGAAAATGAAGCAACTGTTTGCGAAATTCAGTCATTACTTTGTCTAGTGTAGAGAGCTTACCTCAAAAAATATATATATGTGTTGGAACGGCTTTATAACTGTGTGAGGCAAAAATGTACTCTTCCAACATCGTCATACGTTAAACCGGAACAACATAACGTCACCTTCTTGTACAACATACTCTTTCCCCTCAGACCTCAGCTGCATATATAAAGAATATACCTTGTGTAAGTGAAATTAAGACAGAAAATGGGTGGGCGGGCAGGATGGGTAACAAGTCAAAACAGGTTCAGCATGAAACGTGTCACATTTAGTACGAGATAGTACAGGTAGTGTTGGGTTGGGTTAAGCTGGTAACAATTTTTGAGCTTTTTATAGATAGTTAGTGTCGTTATGAATACAAACTCGATATTAATTTCTAAGTAACAAATACGACTTATGAATTAAGAGGTTGTAGCATTACAAAAGGACTTTAGAGTTTAGACAACTATCAAACTATTCGATCAATTTAACGTGTTCCTTCAACTATATATTTTTATTAGAGACTCGTTTGGGATAAAACACAACACAAATGAAGTCATTCATTAGTAAATGAGTTGAAAGTCAAACATATAATTTAAAAGTTTGGAGTTCAACTAGGATTAGAATTTTAAGTTGTGGATTAAAGTTTCAAGCATAACATGGAAGACCTTATATCTAGTGTAACTGGTTCCTTATCGTTGATAAATGATAATCATCACATGCTTAGTGTTTAAGTTCAAGAACAACAGTACTGGGCCCTAAAGATACTAGTAATTCAGTGTTTGACACCTTAAACTATAGAGAGCACGCAAGTATCTTTACCGAATATATCAAGAATATATTTTGTTGGTATAAAGTCTACCGAATCATTCATATAAAGAAAAACATCAACGAGGTGCAAAAGCTTTATAAGCACATTACTTTGAACCAAATTTGGCTGGATCAAAGGCAAAGCCGCAGAGATTTTTGATAATTAGATTATGGAATTACTTACAAGTCCTTTCTCCCTTGCAGCTGACAATGTACCAGCAGCAACAAAATCGTTATATGCCACCTGATAATATTGAAAGAAAAGCATAATTTTACAGTAATGACAAACTAAGATTCTCTTTGGAAAGGTATTCAGCTTATTCTAGAACGCACTCACCGTCTCTGCTCTAATGAAACCTTTCTCAAAGTCAGAATGGATAACCCCTGCAGCTTGGGGTGCAGTCATTCCTAGCATATCAAATGGTATAATTAATTAAATTAACCTTAAAAAGGGGGGCGGGTCAAATGGACTATCAACCCCCATCCGAACCCTTCTTAAGACCTTAAAATGGAACAGGTCAAACAGGTTTAGCTTCCTGCAAAACTTCAAGAAATAAGAGTAAAACATAAACCTGCATGTATGGTCCATGCTCTAGTCTCCTGATAAAAGAATGGGAGAAAAATTTAATAAGTAAAATATCCAAAAATCACTAATTAAAAAAGATATCAGTTTCCCACACCTTTTCTCCAGAAGTGAAGTATGTACGTAAGCCAAGAAGATTATATGTCGCCCTAATAAGATTCCCAAGCCCACTCTCATCTACACCAAGAGATGTCAAAAATTCTACTCTTTCTTCTGAGGGGAGTTCAGATAGCTCTGACTCCACCTGCAATTGAAATGCTATTTCGCTACAAAATCAATTGGGTACATGAATAGAAGAGAACCGGAAACAGGAGGAAAAAAGTCACCATATTGGTGATTCAATTATCAGAGAATTAGGTATATGAAGCTCGACTACAACCCCTTGAACTAAAATTAAACACAAACAATTTTGTATTTTTGTGGGTACCTCCCATGTGAATGCTTCTCTTATTAACCAGAAAAACCCAATCAAAAACTGATTACATAAGAGACCCTAACTCAGTTTATATAGCCTAACCTTTATTGCTAAACAAATGCCCCGCTTACAGTGTGGGCATATAATGTATTTTTGTGTGTACCTCCCATGTGAATGCTTCTCTTATTAACCAGAAAAACCCAATCAAAAACTGATTACATAAGAGACCCTAACTCAGTTTATATAGCCTAACCTTTATTGCTAAACAAACGCCCCGCTTACAGTGTGGGCATATAATGTATAGATGTGTGTGGGCCCTTGGGGGGCAAAAGTGAAATTGCACTAATTTTATCGTCATTTTACTAATTTCATGAAAAAACGTTAAAAGTGATGGACGGTTAATCATGCATCATGTGGTGGAGTTGATAGCTAGAAGACAAGGGGTACATGCACCAATCGGTCTTTGTACCGATTGGCTGAGTGTTATGTGCCTTATGTCCAAGGCTTGATGCAAAACTGCGAGGCCGCGGGTCTCACTGGAAGCAGCCTCTCTATTCCTACGGAGTAGAGGTAAGAGTGTAAGACTGTCTACATCTTACCCTCCTCAAACCCTACCTTAGCTTTGCTATTGGTGGGATTTACTGAGTATGATGATGATGATTTATTGCTAAATAAGTTACTTATTAGACTAAAATTCTATTTCCTAAAATAAAAGAACCTAACCGACTTGCTTTGGTTCCAAGCAACCACCCACCAACTTGTGGTCTGGTTCGGAATTAACGCCAACACCCCACACAGAGTTATTGACCTGAAGAACTAAGAATCAAGAATCCTAATAGCATTGCAACAAAAGAACCTTATGGAACTGTTATTACAGACTACCAAAAAAAAAAAAAAAAAAAGTGACCCATTTTGACAATCTAATGAACCAAAAATAAAAAACTAGGAATACCTGTGCGGAAACAGTTACTATGCCAGACTGTAATTCAGAAGCAAGTTCCATGACATTTTTGACATAAGAATTATTTTCAGGTGTAGCTAAATCAGACTCCGCAACATTTGCCACATAAATCACAGGCTTCATTGTAAGTAAACAGAGATGATTTATGGATTCCTTTTCAAAATCTGTCAAAGCCACCGATCTTGCTGGTTTCCCAGCCATTAATGTTGCTTGTATTTTTTCTAGGGCTGATTTTTCTGCTTCTTCCTGAAGCTCAAATAATTGCAATAAGAAAAACATGTAACGAAAGGAAGGATTGTTAATCAATGTGGATGACTGAAATCAGTGTTACCTTAGCTTTAACTTGTGAATTACTGCTTTTGCTCTTTTTGAGCTTCTCTATTCTTTTCTCAATCTGCATTTCTTGTATCAGTTCAACTTGTTATAGAATGCTACAACTATATCATGTAGTCAAAATCTTTGTACAAAATTTCAGCCTGATTTGGTACATAAAGGTAAGCATTGATTGTGATAGAATACCTGGTCCAGATCTGAGAAGGCTAGCTCTAAGTTGATGACATCAATATCTGACTTGGGATCAACTTTCCCATTCACATGAACAATGTCATCATCCTCAAAACAACGAACAACCTGACACAAAGAGCAAATTCAAGCTTCAAAAGTCAAAACATAACAGATAAAGTAAGCAAATGATTTATTAATCAAGATATTCAAATAAACCTGAAGTATGGAATCCACTTCACGTATATGTGACAAAAACTTATTACCTAAGCCCTGCGACAATTATTGGTAAAGCAATTGCATTAACAGATAAAGACTTCAAATATACGAACAAATTTAACAGCTTATATTAAAATGTAGAAAATTTGATATCTAAACCTCCCCTTGACTAGCTCCCTTCACAAGGCCAGCAATATCTACAAACTCTATAGATGCTGGAACCGATCGTTGAGATTTGCAGAGATTAGAGAGTACTTGGAGACGTGGATCAGGAACAGCAACAATTCCAACATTTGGTTCAATTGTACAAAATGGAAAATTAGCAGCCTGAGCTTTTCCGTTTTCAACCTATAAAAGGAATAGACTATGAAAGGCTGTCTTCTGTTGTTAAACTCAGAACAGGGATATTGATTGAGCTAAAAGTTATGATGTAATATGGACCTATGTAAAGAAGAGACTATATAATCTGGTTCAAACTTGATATACTAGTACAGAGCTCCTTTGTATGAACAACAATTAAGAGTGCTCGAATTCGTAAGAGGTATTGGTACTTTTAGGAAGCTTAATAAGGCAAGAGAGAACGACAATAGTTGCAGTAAAACTTGTTGCATTCCTTTAAGTGGAGACGAAGTTTAAATACAGGAAAAATAACCAACTATATGGCCCATGAATCCTTGATCAAATAACTCCTCATGTTGAGTATACGAAGGCTTTTTCTAAAGCCCAAAGGCAAATGGCCATAGATTTGGTGTACCAAACCCTAGGTGCTTGCTTTAAGCCATAAAAAGCTTACTAAGCTTATACAATTCATTGCCATGTCCTTCAATTAAGAAGCCTTGAGGTTGCTCAACATAAATTTCCACCTCAAGATAGACATTCACGCCTTTTAGAATATGGAACCGGCCATTTACCTTTGTTTTTAATTTTTTTCATATTGGAATAAGCAATAATGCATTTGTATAATATTCATGAACCATCTTTGTCTTCTTTTTTAAACTTGATACAAACTAACAATTTTGAACAAAACAAGAGACTTAAAAAACCCCAATCAAACCGCCACACTGAACTGTCTTGGCTGGTCTGGCCGAGCCGGCCATTTTGGCTTGTCGTTTTCAAAACTTCAGTTGGCAGTCGAGCCTAGAAGCTTCGTCAAAATAGGCAGAACAGACCATGAAGACCTCTAGTCCAATGTTCACATTCTTGTGCCGATTGTTAGGTCTTTTGATGATTTCTCATCTTCTGACATTTCTCACACTTTTAATCTAGCCTCCTCCAGCACTTGAATGGTGGAAGACCTTTCGGTCCACAATGCTTACAAGGATGAAAAGCATATTGTGTTCCCTATTCAAGCTAGAAAAATCAGAACCCACATCCTACTACTGATATGCCTTTTTTCATTTTTCCTAGCTAGGAAGTAGGTTTTTAATTTGTAAGCATAACCTATTATTTATCTGTGTTCCTAATATATATATACACGATAGAAAATGTATCAAATGTAGTGTTTATGAAGGTCAGAAAGGAATGATGTCTCTTCAGACCTAATTTCCTTTTTATGAACTGGAGTGACGTACTTCAATTACAACATACGCATAAAAACAAGCAAGCGTTCCGTAGAAATTGAGTTCCAGATTCAAATTCGATATAGCAGAAGATATAAATCGATGTGGCGGAGACTTACAACGGCGTTGAATAAGGTGGATTTTCCGACATTAGGGAGGCCGACGATTCCGGCTTTCAGGCTCATGCTGATCTTGGAAGAGAAACGCCGACGGATGGAAACGGAGAGAGAGATTTCCGGCAAGCAAATAGAAGAAGTCCGCGTTACGAAGGAGGACTTCAATGGAAGTGCGACGATATGGTGGCATGCTATCCTCGCCATTGCTGGAGGGAGATAAGAATGGCTGGCTTATCTGCCTCTCTGGAAATTGGAAAATATGAGAAGGAGGTTTTCAGTTATCACTTGTAAAAGCCTTTTTTTTCTAGACTAGGGTTTTACCACCAGGAGACTTTGATTAGATACAAAGATTTTTGGAAAATAACTGTCAATTTTTTTTT
>JBCNJP010000007.1:128811176-128828461 GCA_039602395.1 Deinandra increscens subsp. villosa | reverse complement strand
TAGTGGCGGACTTACGTTGAAGAGGGGGGGGGGGGGTCAAGCGACCCCCATCGGTTTCGTACTAGTAGTGGACCGTTATTAACCGAAATTCTCTTTGACCCCCATACATAAATACAATTGACCCCCATATAGTTAACAAAAGGAATTCTAGATCACTGGCCAGTGCCCTTAATTTGGACTGAACTCTCCCAGGTTCGAACTCCGGGTTCTACGTTTTTTTAAATTTATTTAATTTTTTTTAAAGAAACTCAGAACGGGAGTAACATAAAGCCTAATTACACTCAAGTCTCCTCACGTCGCTTACCCAGCCCCTGACCTCTCACGCTCACGCTAGTTCTGCCTCCGCCCTCCGTCCGACCGGCGACCATCCGGCACTCCGGCGACCTCCGGCCGGCGAGCTCCAGCCGGCGAACTCCTCGACCGCCTCTCTCAGCGCTCTCTGCCTCTCTCTGTCACAGTCCCACCTCCAATTCTCCATGGCTCCCTTTTGAAGTTTTGATTTGGTATGTAATTTCACCCAAATTTTTATGCTAAATTGACCTAATTAGTTATTAGAAAGCATATTTTGAACTTGATTTTGTTGTTTAGGAAGGACTTTGATGAATGTTTGGCAAATTGGGACTTTGGGTTTAAATCTTGACTTTAAGGATTCTCAAATTGTTCAAGCATCCAACCAAATTCATCATTCATGGGTTAGTATATCAATTCTATTGTATATTTGATTATAAACTTGCAATTGATACTTGAAATTGATGTTTTTCTTCAATGAAGCATGTAAAGACGGAATTGCGTAACCGGATGGGCGACGAGTATATGAACAATGCTTGCATTACTTACATTGAAAAAGAGTTCTTTGCGAATGTTTCGCTTGAAGATGTGATAGATCGTTTCCAAAAGATGTCAACTCGTAGAGGACAACTATGAATATTATGTTTTTTTTTTCATTTTCAAGACAATGTATGTTTGTTATGATATCGTACAACTAGTTATTTTACCCGACCCGACCCGGAAAATTTATTTATCAATATTGATATAAAAATTTTCTGAAAAAAAAAACGACCCCCAAGAAATAAATTCCTGGGTCCGCCACTGGCCGACCGCCCCTCCGGTTTGTTTGGACTGAAGTGCTAATTTTTGTGATTTTTAATTTTTTTATATATATTGAGAACCTCCCCCTCGAAATTAGGATTCGTGATTTTTCGCTCCCGCAGATTTTTTTAGTGAAGCTTCATCAATGACTACAAGTTGTCGGGAATTGAAGCCGTTGGATTAGCCGCTAAAGCGGTGGCGTGTAACCGCAAAGCCGCGACGAGGCAGCTGAAGGAGTCGCAATCACTCCATGTGGCCTAATGCTCGTCATTAATGTTTTGGTTTCTAAGGGCATGAGGTATACCCGTGTGGTGTTATATGTTAAAGATTGATGACTGGACTTTTAACACGCATGGGGTATACATGGTGTGATATGGTGTGTGTTATAAAAATACATGGCATGCTTTGATTGGACAAGGTCACCATCCTCCTTCCCTCCACCTCTCTTCCACGGCGTGAAAAATATGGCGCAGCCATATCTTGGCAAAGGTTGGCGCCACATGGGGATGGTTTTGGCGCAGCCATGCTTGGCCACATAGGCTATGGCGTCACCCATACCCCTTGCCCTAACTTTGTTTTTTGCTATCTCTAGTTTAGTAGTTATGTGGGATAGGGACACTTGCCGACAAGATCCTGCGTACTTCACCACTGTTCTGTTCAAGGGTCGTCGGCTGCTTACTGTTTTGTTTTAAGAGTTCATTTCGACACGTCAAACATGAACTGTTTAATTTGTCTTTTTATTCCATGCATACCTGCACTTCAATTTTTCTAATTTTTATGTTCTGGGTATCTACTTTGCTTGAATATCTATTTATATGTCTCTGAATTTGTATTTTCAATATTTCATTCATAGTGAAAAAAGATTAAATTAAATTAACTTAAAACGAAGATTTCTGATTACAACTCAACACAAAATACAAGGGAGGCGGACAACAAGATGTGCCGCCAGCCCCTTTGAATAGTAAAGTCAAGTCGAGTGAAATCCACATACATCCCCTGGGAGTCGTCACATTTCCATGCATGACTTTTTGGATGCGACTCAATGTGTACACAACTTCCGAAGCAAGGTAGCCGAAGGTAATAAACGCAAAAGGAATAAACACATGTTGATTCTCAAAGCACGCTTTCTCGTGTTTATGCACCTTCCCTGCTACGGACTTTGTTGCAGCCTGGCCCGCCCGGAAACCAGAGCCCCTAAGCCCCACAAGAGGGGAAACCCCTGTAAGATCGACACAGGAATGCCTCCCGTTCTTCCATTAAAAAATGAGAATGTCCGCCGGACGAAGAGAGGACCGCCTGTCCGATGGGTCCGACAGAAAAATAACCGGGGCTTCTTTCTTCGCAGAGATCCCGGCTCTCTTGAAAATGTCAAATAAAACATTCCAAACCAGATCGTGTCGGTATTTGAAACCGGTGAGCTCTTTGGAATGGACCGCGTGTTCCCCATAAGCATTCAAACATGTCTTGCTACACACATGACATTTCTCATCACTTGGCTACAGGGCGATCATGAGCCGATATTTAAGGATTGTCCGGTACTCGACTGACGACATGTGCTGCCCCAACCTATCAATAGGGAGGGCGAGGAGGAAATCATGGGCATGTGATTGGCGAAGGCATTCCCAAACTGCCTTTTGCTTGGTTGTCATCCCAAAAGCAGCTTCCACCTCTTGCAGCTTCCACTATCCACTTCATAGTGGTGTGGTTTTTCAAAGTTTAAAAGCGCCACGCAGGATGCCATGTAGGTAATTCAGCAAAAGTGAAAAAGTGATGTAGTGGGTAGAGGAAGTTGCAGAAATGTAATAATTAATTAACTATGAATATTCTTTTCTTACACATTCTTTTTTATATGTATAAACATATTTTAAATACCTAAATAAGAAAAAAAACATAAGTTAAATAAGTAAAATATAAAAATTACGTTAATAAAAACATTACATTAAAAATTAAAAAACGTCCTAAAAATATATACAGACGTCGTAATTTTTTTAAAAAGAACTGCTAAGTTACATTCCATATTTTTTCCTAATCGCGTCCTTTTGTTCCATCAACTCGGCGTCTCGAGGGGTCATTTTGGAGGTTTAAACGCGAGGAGACCCATATTGTTAAACATTTGTTTGTCTTTTTTTAGCTCCACCTTCTCCGCCTCAAGTTTCGTCCTCTCCGCCCAAATGTTGTTGAACCGATCAAACTTTTGAGAGATGTTGTCCAAATTTTCCTTGTAGTCAACTCTTACGGATGAGGACCCCTAGCTCACCATGTTTTTTTGCTTTGCTTTTAGTTCGACCATGGGACTTTCCTTTACATCATCATCTTCATTGAGGCTAACATGATCATAGGTTTCGCCGTTGAGCCCATGTGTAATGGTAGCTTTTTCATCCCTCTATGAAACTAACAAACAGGGGCGGAACTAGATTTTTTTAGGGAGAGCACATTTTGCTCTAAAACTTCGTTTCTAAAAAAAATTCTAGGGCTGAGGTTCGAACCGGGGTCACCAGGTCCACACCCTTGAAAGTTTTAACTAATGTGGACTAACCAATTGATCTACATCACTTTTGTTTCTAAAATTTAAAACACTTAGTATTTATCAACAAATTACATAAGAATATATTAAAAATTTCGGGCCCTCCAAAAATTTCCGCACTTCGTGTACGAGTTTGAGGGGGGTGCACGTGCTCCCCCTTGGGCCTAAACAAGATTCGACGTCCCTACTAACGATGTTTTGTACCTTTGTAGACAACTTCTATTCACACTATCAGTAATCCAATACACACTTTTATCACTATCACATCCTCCGTCTTACGTGACACCACTTTTCCTATCACACAGAACCTTAACAATAGATGTAGCCTAAAAAACATATAGAATAGCTAAATGGTGATTCATTATGAGATAACTATATGTATAACACCTATAACTATTTTCTTTTTTAGTCGTTAACCAGCTTTTACATAAAAAGAAAGAAAGGGGGAAAAAGTGAAACGCATTGATGTGTTGTCTGTTTGTTAGGTACTGTATTGTATGGGGTAGTTTAGATGGGTCTGATATATGTGGCAACCCCTATTTCCCGTAAACAAGCAGAAACCGCCATATTAATCGAATAATTGCAAAAAAAATATTTACAAAAATGAAAACAAATAAATAACCAAAATTAGTAGCAATGAGTCAAATGTATATATTTAAGCAGATTTGATATTGATCTTATGAATACTGTTGTTAGGCTATCTGTAATGGTGAAGATTTTCAAACCTCTTTTAAGCCCCTCATAAAATGGTGTAATGGTAAAGCCCCTTTCAAACCCCTTTTTCTCTCTTTCAGGCGTGAAAATCTTCAAGCCTCTCTCCCTTTTTTTGACTTTTCACGCCCCACCGTAGTGGGCAAATGGGCGATAAGGAGCGCTAAAGGGGCGCTAAAAAGGGTTTCAAACCCCTTTACACATAGCCTTACAGTTGATTTAGAAACATGGAAACGGATTAGTATTATATATACCCGGATGATCAAATCGTTAGATCATGTAGATGTGTAGGTGAGACTATGTATTATTCCCTCAAAATAATAGAGGGACACCCATGTGACACTTGATTTGTGTTTGTCCCACAATCAACCTTCATTCATCTTCTTGGATATTGATCTCACTCACGAAAAAGACACAGGAATTATTTTTATGGGGTTGGATTTCTAAGGGTTAGTTATGTGTCAACAAAGAATAATTTTTTTTTAGTTTATAAGTTTTCTTGTTTGTGTTTTCTTAAATTCATCTTGATTGTGATCATATTACAATATTTCTATCATAACTTTTCTCTTAGTGAGAGCTCAAAACTTAAAAATGATAGAAATCTTATATACAACATCGAACCTATGTCCGCTAGATCAAACACTTTTTTTTTTATCTATATTAGAACTTTTAAATAACAGTGATAATTCAAACAGTGAGATGTTTACATGGTATAGTACATATAGCATAATAAGTGACAAGTTCAGCTAGGGATATATACTGAGAATTCAGAAACCTTTGTATGCAGAGTGCAAAAGGTTTCAATTTGTGGATGAAACCCGATTTCTGGCCCAAATCATAGAGACGTAAACGATAATTTACTCTTTATTAAATTTATGTAGTATATATGCTAAGAAGCCGTTTGTTAGACGTTTAAAATGTTACAGACCATATTACCTTTTAGATTTATATATTACTTGCTACTTGTATTTTAAAAACATTAGTAGCTACACTTTAATGAAAATTTATATTGACATGATGTTCTGAATGGACTTAAACTACGAGAATTGCTAAACCATCAGTTCATTTTAAAGGTAGGTGTTCCAGCAGTGTTACTAAGAAATATTGATAAGAAAAATGAGTTATAATGAAACGAGACTAGATGTGATTAAGCTGGGTAGTTGTGCTATATATGTAGAGATGTCTTCTGGAAGTAATATTATGACTCACACTTTTATCCTCTAAATAAATCTGACACCTTATGATAAGAAGATTTCTTTTTATTTAAAAGAAGGCTAATTTCCCTTTTTATATGTTTTGTGATTACGTTAAATAAGAGTTAGGCACAAATTTTCCACGTAAGATTATACATGAGAGATCCACTCTTTACACAAGTCAATTGTAGGTTACATTATCAAAAGATAAGAGTAGAGACATAGTGAAACTACTAGTCTTGGATAGAGATGGTAATGTTAGAAATATAACATGAAATGTTATATAAACAAAAAAATATTTAAGGGCTTATGAACAATTGTTGTAACTTTTCGTTTTTCATTATTATATATATTGTAATGTAATATATTATTTGATTTATGATAATAGTTATAGATTAAAATACTATGTGAACTTTTTTATTTTTTTCATAATGTACATTTATTTGATGCACACATAATAGTTTGATATTTTATCAAATATGATTTATGTTTGTTATTAGAATATTATTTATATCACATGTAGCTAGTCCATATTATGATAATCTTCTTTTTTACTTTACATTGTATCTCTTATTCAACCATTGTAGTATACGGGTTACTAACCTAGTTGTATTTATATATGTAATCATGTATGTATCCATCTATTTATGATACGTTGATCGTTTCTTGGCTTAGTGACATTAATAGTTTATAAACACTTAGATGATACAAGTTTAAGTCTCATAAAATGTATATTATATAAATTTTAAAAGTAAATTTAGGGTGCTTAAAGTACAACTTGTGAGCCCGGCTGGTGATCACCTGAAAATGGTGTCACACACGTCGGGGGCAACTTTGGAAAGTTGCTCCCGATAACAGTCAAAGTTATATGAGAAAACGAGGATATGCTTCTATCGAGAGCTTTCAGGAGGTCAAGAACGACATTCAAGGTGATCGTACCCAAAAACCCAACACCATTCCATCCATTCTTATGGTGTATGTGTTTCTGTTTCTTAGGGTCTATGTGTTTCTGTTTGTTATTCAACTTGTTTTATTTATTTTGTGATACAGTAAAAAATTTATTTATGATACAGTAAAAATAAGTATCAAATGGGTTGTAGTATGAAAATGTAAAATAGTAGCGTCCCTTCAAGTAGTTAAAGGCCTAAATCTTATTATAGACAAATATGTAGAAAAACGAGAGACGAGTATCTATTTATATTCTCATGTCTCACAAAAGGCAGTACAATTATATATATTGTTGGTTTCCCATGGCCCAAACTTGTTATCATTTGGTATTTTCGATCTTTTTGAGTCCCAAGCTCATGATTTGATTATTGATTCTAGGCAAGTTCTGAATTAAGATCATATCCTTTGTTAAATTTAAGTAAACCATACCAAATATATTCCAATACATCCCCTTTGTAATTCTTCTATTTCAGTTTAGTAAAGGAAAGCCAAGTAGAATAAACAATATTATTATTAGTCTCACGTTTACCATTCTATCTAGGTTTTTCTTTAAAATTTTAATTAAAAGTCAGCTTGTCTCCCTCCGTAATTGGTATAATACTTGCCCACGATTTTTTAACAGCTAAATTTGGGTCAAGATCTTATCTAGAATGGGCTTGTAGCATCGCGGCTTTCTGCTTACCAGGACTCAAGCCCAAACACATACACCGTTTTAGAGGAAACCCTAAATAACTAGGTAAAACCTTCCCCAGCAAGAACACCGGGTCTTGAACTAGTGACCTCTCATTGCTAGTGGTCTCCGGGGTACCATTGAGAAGAACCCACAACGATACTACCCACGATTTAATTATGGGATTTATATAATGACTGCATACTTTGATGAAAAAGTAGTGAGGCCATCCAAAGTCCAAGAATTAGTGAAATAGTTATATAATAGTTGTGTTTATGGTCTAGTTTAGTGAATTAGTGGTATTGGTTTTGCCTTCCAAAAACAAAAGTAACTATGATTTAAATGTTTAGCAAATCTTTAGCAATGCAAGTTAGATGGTGTTTAGTAGTCTTCAAGGGAACAACTTTGTGGTAAATCAAAATGACGACTCCCAACTAAAAGGTTATGAGTTTAAATCTTGTAAAATATATGTATGAATTATGATGATTCGGATGTTATAAAAAATGGTATTTAGGAGTTATGAAAAAATAATTGTCGTTCAAAAAAAGTAAAAAACTTATAAAAATATCATATAGGAACCATCACCACTTATAGTGGTGTATATACGCATTGGCGTAAAGGGGTTAAAGTATCAATGTAACACACAATTGGTGATATTAACCATATCTCAAATCCATAACCATGGTAATAACACCGACTACACATTTTGGACAAGAATAATTATATGAGTAAATTACATAAAAGGTCTTTTATGTTTAACTCAAATTTTGAATTAGATCCTTTAACTAAAATAATTATGCCAGACATCCTTTAAACAAGTTGAATAATTATATATATACTATTTTGGACAAGAATAATAATATCTACATATATATGTTATATAATGAATTTATTTTTGGGTTTGTGTTTTTTTATTTTTATTAAGAGTTTCACAACTAACCAAAGAGTACATGTTTAAAAATGGAGCTATAATGAATGTGATATTGATGTTTAACGTTGATTGTTTAGAGCTGTTAAAACTGTAAAAATTGATTAAAAAGAAATAGTGAAACGGGGGTCAACTCATTTGAATATGTCAAGCCACTTAAAAGTTTCAACTCAAGAGTCATGAATAATATGACTAAATCAATTATAAACTTAAGTCCATCTTATTGTGCCATTAAAAAAAGTTCATCTTAATGTAGTTAAGTATTTAAAAAAACTCTTGATTAGTTGACATTGAAGTTTTATTTTTTTGTGAATATTTATAATGAACATGTAAGTTCATTTTATTTAGAGAGAATATTTTTCTTTTATGGTAGTCCAAACTAAAAATTATACGTTGAAAGTGTTTATGATTTAAATTTATAATTTTATTGAATGAATAAATACAAAAACATTAATCCCTATAGTATATAAATGAGAGAATTTTTTTTTTATGGTAGTCCAAATTAAAAAATTAACTCAATAAACTTTACACTATTTTTTATATATAACAACGGATCATTATACTAAAATGACAGGTAAATGAGCAACAAGTATGACGCCTTATATCTCTCAAAATTGGATCATCTCTTGTAGTTTCGACACTTTCTTCGCCCATCTTGATTGAGATATTACATCGCTCGCCTAGAGACTAGACTAGATCAAGAGAATGATACTTGTTCTCAAAGCTACGCAATTTAAATAAATCTAGTGTTTTTAATGTTGTCGAGAATCTTACGGGTGGACAAAGACAGTTTAAGGCACCATTGAACATTTCTTATCGAAAAGGATATGTGAGTGAGCCAAGGCGGGTGGATGATAAGGTATCCACCAATGAATACAATGAAGATCCTAACAGTGATCGCCAAGTCAACGTACATAAGTTGATGAACACTATGTCGCTTTTGGACAGGCATTCTTCTGTCGCCGTAAGGAAAGCAACGTGAAGAACACTACTTATCCTAAACGGAGGAATAACACCAAGATGAGAGACATCGGAAATGGAGTTTCTATAATTAGGGAAGTTCTGACAATAAGGAAATAAAAAGATACATATTTAAGCGGAGCCAATATGCGTCACATAATTACCCGTGTTTAAAAATAGCAGCGAATCCTGATCAAACTTAACCTCTTCTATTTTACTTATGAAAAGTGTGGTAGGTCACTATTCAAAACATTTGTATCGAGTATAATTTATATTTTTAATGTTATAACACAAATTATTAGTTTTGTTTGAAAGAATATTTAGTTACGAACTTTTCGATATTAAACTATCCTTTTAAAGACGCTTTCTAAGCTTGAAATATATTTTTAATTGAATCTAATCCTTATCAAACATAACTTATTTATATAATATATATTTACTACATTATTAAAATTGGAAAATGAAGTAGTATTGAAGACAGGAATATTGGTAACCCGTTATAGTTGTTTAATAGTTAAATTAAGTTGAGATGTTCTTATCAAAACAAACGAATAAATACAACCGGGCCCCTCATCTTCCTCACGCGTCCACATCACACCCACCTCCATATCACATTTACACTCCGCACCCTTCTTCTCTACGTGAGTATATATGAAGCCATCTGTCATATCGCCATCTAAACCTAATTCCCTGCAACAAACAAACATTCCTATTCAATCATGAAGAAAATCAATCTCATGCTACGAAAATGCAAGACGCTATCACGCCAGCTCGTCAGAACTTCCTCCTACACCAGTTTACGATCCAAATCCGCCACCGATCGCCATCAATCACCGGCCGCCGGAGGAATAATGTGGAATACGAGCGCCGTCGTCGTTTACGGCGGCGGAGATGCGGATCGGGAGACGGTTTTCGTCGGAAGCACGAGGAAACGGTACGTGATTGATTCGAAGTATTTGAGTCATCCGCTCGTTAACGCTCTGATCGATAGATCGAGATCCGTTGATGGCGGAAATGCTGTAGCGGTTATCAATTGCGAGGTCGTTTTGTTTGATCATTTGCTGTGGATGCTTGAGAATTCGGATTTGAATCTCGGTAGTTCTGAATCGTTGGACGAATTAGCCGGTTTGTATTCGTCTTAAATTGACTCCTGATTTGTTTCTCTATGTGTATGAGATTATGATATCTTGTTAGATTTAGGCTTAATTGTGAATCTCTCTCTCTCAAGAATTGAGATGATGATTATTATTATTATTATTTCATGCGATATTAATTTGATTCATGATTACTAGCTTGTATTTGATTATTACTGTATGTTTGGGTATGTGTTGCAGGTTCTCTGATTTTACTTTGCGATAAAATAAAGTGTCGTCATTCATCAAATTTTCTTCCACATTTGTATTTTAGTTTATCGTTATCATAACAAATCGAATACCTTCATCGCATCTCCGATGTTTTCATTACACACAACCTAATTGTGAGTATTGTACTATTATACAAATTGAAGTGTGAATGAATACTTGTTGGATGATAGGGGACCATGTGTGTGTCTACATGGCTGATTGCTATGTGGCAACAAATTTTTTGTTTGTTTTTTTTCCTATTAAAACAAAGCAAAATATGTGTAGTCGTTGTGTAGTCGTGTAAACTAAATTTTAAGTTTTACGTTTAGTAATTTAATTGTTTCAGTTGATAGTGGTGGTCTAATATGTATAGTTGTGTAAAATCTTTTAGTCTTAAGTTTGATATTAAATGTAATTTTCTTTTCTTTGTTTTCTATCAGAATGTACTTTAATCGTTTTTTGTCGCTAAAGAGTTCTTTTTCTCATTTTCTTTACGTCATGTTATAGTAACGTAACTGTTTTATGTATTTGCGCTATATCTGCGACCACACTAGTTGGAAATCTAGTTATACACATTGTTCATACTTAATCACCTTAGGCCATAACTAGGGTTGTAAACGAACCAAACCAAATTGAACGAAACTCTGTTCATGTTCCTCTGTTAAGCATTAGTTGCGTTCAAAAATAGATATCGAACAAAAATTCTTGTTCGTGTCTGTTTGTTAAGGACTTGAACTTGTTCACAAACGGTCCATGAATGCAAACGATCATATGCTATTTAAAAAAAATCAACATTCTTAATCCAAGTACGAGACAATACTCCCCTTAAATAAATTAAATATATATATTTAAGCTCTTGATATAAAGATTATAAACATAATTATCAAAACAAAGCACAAGTTAGAAAGAATAATCATAAACATAATTATCCTATAATAAAATCACAAAGATGTAAGTTTTAAATGGTAAAATTTTCACTAACATCTTAGTGAACATAAACAAACACCTTACTGAACGTTCACGAGTATAGATGAATGACCCAAATGGTTAAAGTACAAATTAGACCACCTGTAACGACCCAAATGATAGTGTTAAGCCTAAAACCTAAAGAAAACGCTATATTGCTATAACATGAGTACACAAAACAGTCGCGTTGCTCTAATTCTACATAAAGAAAACGAAAAAATTTGTGTAACGACCCAAATGGTTAAAATACGTTTTGATAGAAAATTAAAAAAAAAAATTACGTTTACCACTAACCCAAACGTAAAGATTATGTTACACAATTGTACATATACAAGATTTCCAACCCGCGCGTTGCTGCGGGGACCAAACACTCAAAGTGTAGTACCTAAAACTAAAAAGTTATGTTACACAACTGAACTCGTTACACCACAAAACCCCATTCGCAATGTAGACATGACATTGCCGTAGTTATCTAAGAACGTCTTCAATACTATCACACAATAATACAAATATATAATTGTCTCAAACCAATATACATTAAAACAAAGTAAACTCATTGTATATAGTAACCATCATATCATATCCAATTGTTTCACGTAATGTAGTTTTGAAGCCATGTGGCAGGTCAATTGGATGCCATGTGACATCAATTAATCATTTCTTTTCTTATCCATTTGTTTCTTATTCAAACATAATATAAACTTAAAAAGTTATTTCGTGTTTAGCAAATGAATTAATGATGAGTTTGTAGCGCAATGAGCATAGACATGTAGTATAGATTTTCCTTCTATTGCTAATGTCAACGAATTTAGCAAAGAAGTTTGACTTTGATCTTAGTGTTTGATCTTTTTTCACTAAAAAATAACAACAATAGACATAAAAATAGGGGTGTTCAAAACCGGATACCCGGAATTTCGGATATCCGAATTTCGGGTATCCGAAAATTTCGGATATCATTTTTCGTTGTCCAAGTCCAAGTCCGAAATTTCGGATATCCGAAATTTCGGATATCCGAAATTTCGGACTGGACTCGGATAGTTTAAACGGGTATCCGAAAATCCAGTTTTAAAAAAAAAAACCACAATTTAACCAAAAAAACGACAAAACGACAAAACAAATAAACATAGTCCAAGTCTTCAAATACATATAAACATAAGTTCGACCTAAAAAACGACAAAACAAATAAACATAGTCCAAGGATTCAATAATTCCTTATTTCTTTAATATAAAATTTATTTTAATTTATTTAAATTTTCGGATACCGGGTATCCGAAACTTCCGATAATTTTGTAAATTCTTGTCCAAGTCCAAGTCCGAATTTTCGGATATCCGAGTTTCGGATATCCGAAATTCCGGATATCCGAAATTTTCGGATAATTCGGATACGGAATTTCGGATAATTCGGATACGGATTCGGACTCGGATATTTTTGAACACCCCTACATAAAAATGCAAGAAAATATCTACTCTTTTCTTGTAGGTTATTAGATGATCAGATTCAATAGCTTTAGAAGCAATTGGGTCATCCTCGTTGTGTTTTTTTATGTGATTATGAATTATGGTAATGAAGTTAAGCTAATCTTTGGATTAAAAACCTTTATGCACGTTGATTTTGAAACTGATTCGGGTGGTTGTGAGTATGATTGGTAAAAAGTAATGATGGTCGTCAAGTGATTCAATATATTCTACAACATTGAAAGAGTTAACCAATGAGCTTGAAACAATGGTGAGTTGAACCTAATAATTTGTATAAATCAACATGATAGTTCTTGTTACTGCTAAAAGATTTAATAGGTAAACTTTGAAAAATAGAAGAAAATCAGGTATAAGAAAATCGGAGCCATCACCTGATAAATGGTCCGCATCAGTTTCAATGAACCAAAATTTTGTCAGCAAGAAACTTAATTCCAATTCACGCAAACATATGATATATGTACTTCGAATTGTGTCGATTCTGAGCATCTGAAAATAGAAATTTAAACAACATATTTGGTTGGACTCGAATTGGAGAATAAGTTATTAAACGAAAATCAGAGATGAGGTGAAAAAGAGGAATGTGTATGAATCACATTCCTTAGGCCATGGAAATTTGAAATAGAATGTGGTCAGATAAGGTAAAAAGTGGCCACTGCTAGAATGAGCATCTGCCCGTCGTTTGCCACCGTCTCGCACCCCCCTATATTATCCTTAGCACTGTCAAAAACCTCCTGTCACATGATGATGATTACCGTCATTTAAATTTTGACCCAAAAAGCATTTAAGTTTTATAGTTTACATTTGACTTTACCTTTAATCGGTTTAATCTTAATCAGTGAAAATGATACAAATTGACAGTTTATAAAAATATAAATTAAACATGTCAAAACTTTGCCCGTTGTGATTCCACTGCTTGAGTTTCAGCCAAAAAGTGATTTCAAATGCTTTCTAGGTCAAAATTTAAATTCCGAGTATGTAAATAATAATTTGAACATGTCAAAATTTGTCGTAAGTGATGACCAATGTTTAATCCTCAAATGATTCATTTATGTTTAGGCAATATATAGTGTGGATTCAATTTACTTTTTTATAAGGATTCAGTAATAATAAATAGAAAAAAAAAATGAGAGATATGGGTAAGAAGGATTAGTACAAACCAAAGTGTAACTACATAAGCCAATTTTATATTTCTATGTATCAGATTTGTACAAAAGCCACATAGATGTATAAAATAAAGACTAAAGGATTTACGTGAGAAAAACACAAATATGAACCTATATCCTATCACCGTGTGAGCATGGAAATAACCAAGGCTATGACACGAAATCACATGTAAGAGCACATAATCAACAGCTTGCTGTAACAGAACTTACTTCGAACTACGACGAACAATTGCATTTGCCACAAATCGTTGATCTAGTTTTTATCTCCAGCGGATGGACACTTTCATCTCTTCAAACTCTTCATGAGGTGAATTTTGGTTGTTCTTATTCAAACACTTGATTTATTCATCTCTTACAAAGTCAATGTTGTTTTTGGTGCTGATAGCTACAAACCATTTTCAAATTCTGTCATGCCTACAATTAAATCAGGGATTTTCAATTTTCAATTTCATATATAACTCTCTTGGTAGAGTATGTAAATCAGTTAAACACGGAGGGAATTATACAAAAATTTCATCAAAATAGTTGCCAAAATCCCAATATAAATTAGACATATGTGTAGGTTTGACTTGGACATGCACTTCCTTTAATGGATTTTACAAATTAGAATGAATCATAGTTACAGATTTGAATGTGTCAGAGATACCTTTAGGATTGAATTGACTCGATTTGCAAAGTTAGCCTTTTATTGAAAATAGAAATTGATCCAGGGGGTGTATCCATATTAGAACATGAAGACTCTTTAAATCCATTTCAACTTTATGAATTTCTATTGTACCAACAGGTATCCAAATACTCATTATCAGGTATCACTAAACATCATCTCCAAACTAAGACCTTAATAGAATCTTCTTCATACCATTAATATATTTAACATACTACAAAATCTGATAATCAAAGTAAATAAAACAACCACTAAAATGTCATCATATGCACAAATAGAATTGTTAATTAAAGAACCCTAAAAGCATATAAAACCGATCAATAATCATTTTTTTTCAAAAGCCAAAGGCAAAGTGACAGAACATAGCTTGCGGTGAACCCCTTCCACCCTAACAATTTAACAAAAAAAAAAACTGAAATAGGCCAATTAAAACATAAATATCTCCGGATTGTCGCCAAACCCATATACATGCGAACGCAACTGAAGCGTAAAAAAAAGATAGAAACAAATTGGTTGACTTACTCATGTTAGAGTTCGATCGATTGGGGAAAAAGCGGAAACACAGGTGAAATGAATTTAAATTTTGTATAAAGTCAAAGGAAAAATCACAGAACATATTGATTTTATTTCCCTTCTATGCTAAAATGTTGGGTAGCGTGAATACCAACTGGGGAAGAAGGGAGGAAATAAGGCGGTGGTTGGTTTTGTCTTCGACGAAAGAAAACTTTGCAACAGAAAGAAATAAAGGGTTGCGACGATCGGTAGAAGATACGATGGTTATTCATGGAAAAAGGATGGTTAAGAGGATGGCGGTTAATATAGAGAAGTGGAGGGTAAATAAGATAAACAGAACGTTGTTAGAGGGCTGTAACCGGTGGCGATGGTTGATGGTAAGGTTATGAAAGAAGAAACGGTGGGTAGTTGGCGGAGAGGCAAAACGATGGATAAATAGAATACCAAAACATAGAAGAGATGGGCGGTTACTGGGGAAGAAGGAAGGGTTGAGTTGGGCGCGTGATAAATGAAAAGGGGAACATGTTGTGTAAATACCAAAAGTTGGTAAATATGTAATAGGAGGAATATCACACCACCTATAGTGACCCAAACGACTAAAGTGTTGACTCTAGAACCTAAAAGCTATGCTACAAGACTGCAACTACTATTTTGCTTATTGATAAGAAAAAAAAAGTTGCCAAGTGACGATTAGCCATGTGGACACGTGGATCCATAAGAGCAAAAGACTATTCATAATCATTTTTTTAACGGAAAATTTGGATCACTGACGGGGCTATTAACAACCTATCCGATCATCTTCAATCCCCATTAGGAGGAAACTCATCATAGGTGAGAAAACTCTTTTGCCCAACCTATAACCCTTATTTATTTTATTTTTTTTGAGTAAATTACGGATTTAGTCCCTATGGTTTGTACAAATTTCAGGTTTAGTCCTTAGGTTTCATTTATTACAGATATGGTCCCAAACGTTTACCAATCCGTTACGGATATCGTCCCTGAGATGGATGGCCGTTAAAAAACTCTGTTAAATGAATGTAAAAAGACTATTATACCCTTTTCTTTAAAACAAAATACAATTAAAAACTCATATTCTTTATCAGACCCTACCCCCTGCAACTTCAGGCCACCACCCTCTCCCGGCAGCCACCTGTAACCTTTTCCGGCCACCTGCTCCTCCTTTCGCGCATCAGATTCGGGACACCCATTGAGCTGCGATGATGTTTACAAACACACAATAATTTCAGCAACTAACCCCTAATTATGTATCCAAAAATCTTCAAATTCACAACCACATATGAAAACACATATCCAATTCAGCGATCTATGTACCAACACTTCCCGATTTTAGTAAAAAGAATATAGGGATTCAAGAAACCTACCTGTTGTTGGAATTTGGAGGACCAAATATATCTCTTCGTGAAAAGAATATCGCTGAGAACTGTTCACAGGGAGTTTCTTTTCAATTGGCATCCATCTTAGCTCAAACAATTTACTAAGAACATTTTGTGACCCTCGTGAAGATCTCGGCGGAAAAAATTAAAGCGACCAAAATCGTTGACCCTCGTGAAGATCTCGCGGGAAAGAATTGAATGGTGGGGTAAAGATCTCGTCGGAAAGAATCGAACGGTAGCGTGAAGATTTCGCCGCCGGAAAGAATCGAACGGTGGGGTGGGGGATTTGGGGTTCAGACGCCAGAAAGAAAGAATGGGGTGTGTATGTCAAAGCGTTCATGATCTTAAACACCTTAAATTCGACGATGGACCTACGAAATCCGCCGTCACCGCTATACGTTCCTGATTTTCCGGCCGACGTTCCTGAGTTTTCGACCGACGTTCCTGAGTTTCCGACTTTCCGTTGGTTTGGTGGAGGACAAGATCTAATGATTATATTGGCTTTTATTTGTAGGTTTTTTTATTAGATAAGTTATTTATTTATTTTTTATTTTTTTCTTTTTAGGAGGGGTATAATGGTCAATTTATACCCACTTAACGGAATCTTTTAACGGCCATCCATCCCAGGGACGATATCCGCAACGGTTTGGCAAACATTTGGGACCATATCCGTAATAAATGAAACTTAAGGACTAAACCCGAAATTTGTGCAAACCACGGGGACTAAATCCGTAATTTACTCT
>JBCNJP010000007.1:128785676-128810676 GCA_039602395.1 Deinandra increscens subsp. villosa | reverse complement strand
GCTAAACGCAAACCAGCCAAAAGGGCTTCGTACTTGATGCGTAGCATCTTTTGCATAAAAATATATAAATAAATCCAAATTTAAATTTGTTTTTTTTAAATGAAAATTATCATAATTGGTGCTTAATTGTTCAATATATGAATTATAGATCTTGTGAGAAGGGTTTTGGTTTTAATTTGATAAATATATAAATTTTCATATTTATTTTGGTTTTTAATTGAGATAACTATGCAAATTAGAATTTTAATTGAGATATTATAAAAGATATAATGTTTAATTGTTTTTATTTGTGAATTCTAGGTTGTTGATGAGTTCGTGAGAAGTTTGGAAGAAACTCGAGCCTTTTATTGCGGTCTTGATGCGGGAATAGAATTTGAAAATATAGATACCTATATATTAAAAGAGTTTAAATAAAAAAAAAAAGAAATGTGGAAGCAAAATCCCAGCCGCCATTTCCCATTTCTAAATTCCCTTTGTTGCAATCATGCCCAACTCCAATGTTGTTGGAGTTCTACGGCCAAAAAAAAAAATAATAAGATCCGGCCCAGTTTTTTTTTGCAGCAGCCCAGTGGATCAAACTGTGGATGCTGCCCAAAATTAATTCTTGAGGGTTTTTAGATACCGACATAAGGAGGGGGAATATAAGAGGGAGCGCCGCTATTGGAAAAAAAAAAAAAAGAGAAGATTCCATTTTTCCAAATTCCATCAGCCGTCATTTCCTTTTGGGAGCATTCATTTTCCATTTTTAATCACAAAAAAGCCTCCATCTTTCTTGGGTGAAAATTATTAAAAATTGAAGAATCAAGAGGGGGCTTAAAGATCAAGCTTAAGGAGTGAAGGTTCAAGATTTGGAGCTAAATCGGGTGGTCACTTCATCTCGGTTTTATTTCTTTATCTTTTATTTTTATTTCTTGATGATGATAAAGATTGTGTTTTTATTGATATTAAACATCATGTTTGGCTAGATCTAGTGTGTTGCTTGGTTTTGGATGAATTTGGGTCGACTTGATTATTAGATTGATTTTCTTCATGCGATGTGATCTTTTTGCTTATGAATCTATGTGGATCTATGAAATAGTCATATTAGCATGTTTGGCTTTTGTTGTGATTACTTGAGGTGATTAAATCACTTAGGTTCAAAGAACTTTGTCCTAATTAGTGGTTTAATTATTATTTGGTTTAACTTTTATTAGTTTAAATTAAATGCATGATCCGGAGACCTCCTACATGATCTTGTGATTGCAACTTGTGGCCGATATTGCATGATATTTGTGTTGGATAGAATTGACCGATTCGTTTAGCACACTTGGTGGTTGTTTGACTTTGTCGATTGGTTAGAATGCTTGAGAACTTAAGGTTTTGACCCGTTGTACGTGTTAGACATTGCCTAGGTTTTGTAGATTCCATTTTAGTACTCTAGTGTGTGATAGATTCCATATAGAGAGACCTCTCGAGTGGCTTTCTGTTTCATACGTGTTTGATCTGCTTTGAGCGAAGTGATTAGACCTTTTAGCATTAAGTATCATTTTACTATCCGGACTTTATGTTAGGATTTCCTAGATTGCTTGGATGAGTCTGTAGTCTTAGTTATCTAGGTTATCGTGTTTAGAGGATAGTTTCGCATGAAGTAGTCAGTCTAGTAGTCAACCGTTGGCCCAAAGGATTCCTTACCAAGTAGCACCCCTTCCTCTCATTTGAATTTCACCTTAGTACCCGTGGTTTATTTCTTAGCTATTTAGGTTACATTTATATATGTTTTCCTTCCGTTGTTGAAAATCAAATCATGTTAGACTAGATATTAGCAAAGTTCCAGTATCGAGAGCCTGCTACGCGTCCTTGGATTTGACATCCGGGTATTTACCGATACTATCCTGCATACGATGGGTACACTGCCCTACGTGTGTGTTTAGTCACTCGGGATTTTCCCTTTTTGACTTGACCGATTTTTTATAGACACTTTAACACACGTCAAGTTTTTGGCGCCGTTGCCGGGGACGCGCAGATTTCGAGAAAGTTCGGAGCTAGTAGTTTAGTCATTTTACTTGCTTTCGTTACTTGTTTATTTGCATGTTTCTAGTATGTTTGCTTATTTCTGTGTTTACCTACGTGTTAGTTAGTTTATTAGCTTAGTCTAGTTTCTTTATGTTCTGTTTCTGTATTCTTTTTCGTTTTTCGTCTGTTTATGCGCATTCGTCGTCGGAGGAGTCCTTTTTCACCGTTGTCCGAGCCTGAGAGGGTTTTTCATAGACTTTGACGTTTGGAGGCATTAGTGGTTCCAGTTCTGATGGCACTTCCGCCGAGACGCACGCTCGCCGACTACGCTCGTCCCGACATCGCAGGGGCGCAGCCCAGTGTCATACGCCCACCCGTGGAAGCTAACAACTTCCAGATCCAGCCTCAGACCATTTCCATGATCTTAAATTCTGTTCAGTTCGATGGATTTCCGAACGATGACCCGATGGCCCATATTTCAAATTTCCTTGAGGTTTGCGACACGTTCAAACTCAATGGAGTCACATCGGAGGCCGTTAAGTTGAGACTTTTCCCATTTTCACTTCACGGCGCAGCGAAGGCGTGGCTTCAGTCCCTCCCGCCTGGTTCTATTACTACTTGGGATTCTTTGACTCAGAAATTCGTTTCCAAGTACTTTCCTCCATCGAAAGCCGCGATGTTCCGAAACAAGATTTATTCATTCGTGCAGGAGGACGCCGAGAGTTTGTATGAGGCATGGGAGAGGTTTAAGGAGTTGTTGAGGAAATGCCCATCCCATGGCATCGAGTTGCATCAGCAGGTGCAGATTTTCTATGGCGGTCTGAACGCCCTCACGCGCCCGACTGTTGACAGTTCCGCCGGTGGATCTCTGAGCAGCAAAACGCCAGAGGAGGCGCGTGATTTACTCGAGGAGCTTGCACTGAACGGCTACCAGTGGTCTACCACGCGTACGAGTAGACAGCCCCAGACGAGAGGGGTTCATCAGGTAGATCCCGTTACAGCTCTCTCAGCGCAGGTCTAGGCGCTTTCGCAGATGATGAAAGGGATACAGACGAGTCAGAAGCAGATGAGCCAGCCACAGGAGACACAGCAGCATGTGAAATTTTGTCAGTTGTGTGCTGGTCCTCATGATATCACGAGCTGTCCCATTGTTGGTAGCACCGAGCTACCAGAGCAGGTCGATTACATGGCTAGCCAGGCCCACCCACCGCCCAACCAGTATAACTATAATCAGGCTTGGAGACCAAACCAGAATTCGGGATGGAGACAGGAGCCGAGCAGTTCGAACCCACCGGGGTTCCAGCCACGACCACCACAGAGACAGCAGGGTGTTTACAACCCAGGGGGCAACAGACAGATCCCGGTTCAGACAGAGGATTCAGGTATGAAGAACCTGACCGACATGGTTTCTCAGTTGCTTCAGCAGAATCAGAAAGCAGCCCTTGACACTCAGAAGGTTACTCAGCAGAATGAGTTACGTTTTTCGAGAAATGAGCAGGAGATGAGTAACATGGGCACTCATATGCAGAATCTTGAGAGACAGATGGGCCAGCTTGCCAAATCTATGTCAGAGCGCCAGCAGGGAGGTTTGCCAGGCAATACCGAGACAAATCCTCGCCAAACAGCTAAGGCGATTACCACTCGGAGTGGCAAAACCACTCAGGATCCAGTACCGCCAGCCACTGCTGAGCCGGTTACTGAGGAGAGAGATGTTGAGGTTGAGATTGATGTTCCTGGGCAGGTGCACCCTACTAGGCTACGCCCAGCAAGTACAGCACGCCCCAAGGAGCCCGCGAGAGTCTATACACCTCCTGTTCCATATCCCGCGCGTTTGAGACAGGATAGAGCTGAGGAGAATTACAGCAAATTTCTTGCTCTGTTTAAACAGCTTCACATAAATCTTCCGTTTGTCGAGGCATTAGCACAAATGCCTAAGTATGCCAGGTTTCTTAAAGATTTATTGAGTAACAAAAAGAAACTTGAGGAGTTGTCGACCGTTACACTGAACGAGGAGTGTTCAGCAGTTCTCCAGAACAAGCTGCCACAGAAGATGAAGGATCCCGGGAGTTTTACGATTCCATGTTTGATTGGTAGCTTGTCCGTCAGCAATGCTCTTGCTGATCTAGGTGCTAGTATAAACTTAATGCCATATTCTGTTTTTGCGAGACTAGACATAGGTGAGCCGACACCCACGCGCATGAGCATTCAGCTTGCTGACCGTTCGGTCAAATATCCGAGGGGTATTATGGAGAACATGTTGGTTAAAGTTGATAAATTTGTGTTCCCAGTCGATTTTGTGATCCTCGACATGGATGAGGACGAGCACGTGCCTCTTATCTTAGGTCGCCCATTTCTAGCTACTGCACGTGCTTTGGTTGATGTTTTCAGCGGTACACTTACTTTACGCGTCGAGGACGAGACGGTGACCTTTGACATTCGTGATTCGATGAGACGTCCTCAGAGTCAGGATGATACACTCTACTTTGTTGACACCATCACTCGACACGTGAGTGATCAGTTTGAGGACATCTGTGATTCAGGTGTTTCAGATACGCAGCTTTGGGGTGGAGTTGACCCGCAGCTTGGTTTGTATGCTGCTGCTGCGGTTGAGGTGACTAGTGAGGAGACTAGTACATTAGATTTGAGCCCGGAGGTTTTTGAGGTCATTGACACCATGAGGGCCAAATCTAGACCGTCTGTTGAGGATCCGCCGACATTAGAGCTTAAGGAGTTACCATCTCACTTGGAGTATGCATTTCTGGAGAGGGATTCGAGACTTCCTGTGATCATTGCATCAGATTTGACGGTTGATGAGAAATCGAGGTTGTTAGATGTGCTGCGAGAGCACAAACAGGCTATTGCGTGGAAGATTATGGATATTAAGGGGATTAGCCCTTCTTTCTGCACGCATAAGATTTTGATGGAGGATGAGTTTAAGCCTGTTGTGCAGAGGCAGAGACGACTGAACCCGAACATGCAGGATGTGGTGAAGAAAGAGGTTTTGAAGCTTTTAGATGCTGGTTTGATATATCCTATCTCTGATTCACCTTGGGTCAGTCCGGTTCAGGTTGTGCCCAAGAAAGGGGGCATGACAGTTGTTGTGAATGAGAAGAACGAGATTATTCCTACACGCACGGTTACAGGGTGGAGAGTTTGCATAGATTATCGCAAACTCAACGATGCCACGAGGAAAGATCATTTTCCCCTACCGTTCATTGATCAGATGTTGGAGCGTTTAGCCGGTCACAGTTATTATTGTTTTCTTGACGGCTTTTCGGGTTATTTCCAGATCCCCATCGCACCGGAGGATCAGGAGAAAACCACATTTACATGTCCTTATGGCACATTCGCGTACCGACGCATGCCGTTCGGATTATGTAACGCTCCAGCGACATTTCAGCGCTGTATGGTCGCGATTTTTCATGATATGATCGAGGACTCCATGGAGGTTTTCATGGACGACTTCTCTGTTTTTGGGAGTTCCTTTGATCAGTGTTTGACGAGCTTATCGCGGATGTTAGCTCGATGCGAGGAGACGAACCTGGTGCTTAATTGGGAGAAGTGTCATTTCATGGTTCACGAGGGTATTGTGCTTGGGCACAAGATTTCACATGTGGGGCTTGAGGTTGATCGAGCCAAAGTTGATACTATTTCCAAACTTCCGCCTCCCACTTCTGTTAGAGCGATTAGGAGTTTCTTAGGCCACGCGGGTTTTTACCGCCGATTCATACGCGATTTTTCGAAAATCACCAGGCCGATGACACAACTCCTAGAGAAGGATGCCCCATTTGTGTTTTCTGAGGAGTGTTTGACAGCGTTCAACTTGATCAAAGACAAGTTGGTGAACGCCCCGATTATGGTTGCACCCGATTGGTCGCAACCGTTTGAGTTGATGTGTGATGCGAGTGATTTCGCAGTAGGGGCAGTCTTGGGACAGAGGAGGGACAAACACTTCCATCCGATTTACTATGCGAGTCGAACTCTTAATGATGCACAGGAGAATTACACTACTACCGAGAAAAAGTTGCTTGCCGTTGTGTTTGCCTTTGACAAATTTCGATCATATCTTGTCCTGTCCAAGACTATTGTGTATACGGATCATTCGGCTATTAAGTATCTATTCAGCAAACAGGATGCTAAGCCGAGACTCATTCGTTGGATCCTGCTGTTGCAGGAATTTGATATTGAGATCCGTGAGAAGAAGGGAGCCGAGAATGTGGCGGCCGATCACCTCTCGCGTTTGGAGAACGCGGATGATGAGAAACTCGAGGGGATGCCCATAAATGACTATTTCCCCCATGAGTTACTCGATTATGTACGCGTGAGAGATGATGATGAGAGTCCATGGTTTGCAGATTTTGCGAACTACTTGTCGAGTGGGATCATGAAGAAAGGATACGGGTTTCAGCAGAAGAAGAAGTTCTTTTCTGACTTGAAACATTACATTTGGGAGGATCCTTATCTTTATAGGATCGGTGCTGATTCAGTGATTCGGAGATGCGTGCATGGGCGTGAGGCACGCCAGATTTTGAGACATTGTCACGAGGGTCCGACTGGTGGACACTATGCAGCCCTGTTCACCGCAAAGAAGGTGTTTGAGTCGGGATTTTACTGGCCGACCATTTTCAGAGATGCGTTTGAGTTGATTAGCAAATGTGACAATTGTCAGCGCGCAGGCAATTTAGGTAAGAGAGACGAGATGCCCCAGACTAGTATTCAGGTTTGTGAGATTTTTGATATCTGGGGTATCGACTTTATGGGTCCGTTTCCGCCATCTCGCGGGAACAAGTACATTCTGGTTGCTGTTGATTATGTTTCCAAGTGGGTCGAGGCACAAGCCCTCCCCACTAATGATGCGAGGGTTGTTGTGAGGTTTTTGAGGAAACTGTTCGCGAGGTTTGGAGTGCCGAAGGCACTGATTAGCGATCGTGGCACCCACTTTTGCAACGCGCAGATGGAGAAGGCGTTGCAGCGTTACGGGGTTACACATAGACTTGCTACACCATATCATCCCCAGACGAGTGGACAGGTTGAGGTCACGAATCGCGGGATTAAGCGAATTTTGGATAAAACGGTTGGTAAGAACCGTAAGGATTGGTCGGAGAAACTGGATGACGCATTGTGGGCCTTCCGTACAGCCTACAAGACACCTACGGGTACTACACCGTTTAGGATGATTTATGGAAAGGCGTGTCATTTACCAGTTGAGGTTGAGCATCGCGCGTATTGGGCCATGAAGGCCGTCAATCTAGATCTGGATGAGGCGACTAGAGGACGGTTCTTTCAGTTGCATGAGTTGGAGGAGCTGCGCGATCATGCGTATGAGAGTTCGGGTTTGTACAAAGAAAGGACCAGGAGGATTCATGATAGTCACATCAAGAAGAAAGACTTCAAACCGGGAGATCGTGTGCTCATTTTTAATTCGAGGTTGAAATTATTCCCGGGTAAGTTGAAGTCTAGATGGTCCGGTCCCCACGTGGTGAAACATGTATTTCCTTATGGGACAGTTGAGATTGAGGGCGTTGATGGTAGCTCGTTTAAGGTTAACGGACATAGGTTGAAGCATTATCTTGCAGATCCGGTTAACGCGAGCGAGGAGGTTGTTACGCGATTGGAGGCCCCACCGCGTTGATCGCGGGGCCGAGTCTGGCTGACGACTCGTTAATAAATTCAGCGCTTCCGGGAGGCAACCCGAGTACTTGTTTACTTTATTTTGCTTGTTTCATGCTTTGTTTGAACTTTTAGTAGTTTAATTTCCTTTTAGTTAGTTTTCTTAAATTAGTTATATTTTATTTCTCCCTGTTCCGTTTTATGTTTTTGTTTTAAGTTTTGCAGGTTTCTTGGAAGCATGCCACTGTTGGAATTACATGAACATATCATTTTGGTATTGCTACGTGGGGTTGGTAGGTAACTCACAGTTTGTGAACCGTCGGGTACTCAATCTCCATTCCCACGGTTTGCAAAGTGTGCTTTCATGATTTTATTCAGGTTTGGATGACACGAGACCGTCACTTCATAAATGACAATCAACGGTCTGTATCTGGGTTTTTCTTGGGCTTGTTGACTTTTGGTTAAATGTCGGCCGTTCACTTCATAATTCAAAACAAACGGTCCGTATTTGATCAATCGTCCAAGAACTCAAATTTTCAAATATTTTTTTTTTTAAAAGTGCCAAATTTTGCAATCCGATCGCTTTTATTTCATTTTGGGTTTTGTTTTCTTCCAGATTCACCACGGGACCACCAAGTGCCTTGATTCACCGATTTAGTGATTATCCGAGTTGTATTTTTCATTTTGCATTCATTTGTTGACACACAACTCGAGATATTTGTGCTTTATTGATTTATATTTATGATTGATATGATTTGGTTGTGTTTGGCTGATAGTTTGTTCTGGCGAGACGGTTCTGGCATGTTCGTCGAGAGCTGTTTCATGATGCATACTTTGATTGTGGAGGCTTTTTGGCGTTTGTGGATTCAGCTCTGGCACCTGTTCAGTCAAGAGCTGGTTCGATTCATTTTTCAGCATCCAGACACTGGCACATGACAGTGATAGGGGAGTATTTCAGTTCCCTTTCCCGTTTATTTTGTATTGTTTTTCGTACATTAGGGACAATGTACGAACTAAGTGTGGGGATGGGGGTAAATTGAACTGAAATTGCTTAAAATTGTGCAAAATTTTCAAATTTTCTTATCATATCCCCATGTTTTTTGATGAAATTGAGATTTTTGCCCGTCTTATTGCACATGGAAGTGGGTCCGTTGATGTAATTCGTGACGTTTTGCTCGCCTATGTATACGATGCTTATCTCCAGTCAAAACCTTTTCTTCGAGTATCTTGAAAAAGTATTTCCAAGCAAGTGTTTTTCAAATAAAATCAATAAATGGAATGCTTTACTTAGTGAAACTATCAGATGGGGGATTGATAGCTTGCATCATATCGGTAGCCCTTTTCCATCCGTTTCCGTGAGTTATTTGAGCCTAAATTGCATTATATGTTACATTATTTACTCACTTTCGTTTGGTTGAGTGTTATGCCATCATGTGCTTTCATTTTAGAACTTGTGTTGTTTATACGCGTCGAGATCATGAACTAAAATTGGGCATAGAAATGATAGAGGCATTAGGATTAACCCCTTTGATTTAGCCTTTTTTTTTATCTTATCATTTTTCCTACCCTAAAACATCACCCCTTAGAAAAACCCGTTGAGCCTTTTTCCTTCTCGTTTGATTTTCCTACTTTTTGACCCATTTAGCCTTTTGTTTAGCCTTTATTTTTGTTCTGAAACCCCTGTGTGAAGAATCCGGATTAGTTTAGGATTTTGTGTATATATTGCTTAGTTTTATCAAGTTTTATTTAGTTAAAAAAAATGGTGATTAAGTGTGATTCTCCTAGTACTCAATCTCCATTCTAAGAATTCATATGAGATTGCAAAAAAAAAAAAAAAAAAAAAAATGATGAAAAAAAAAGATGAAAAAAAAATGCAGAAAATTCTAGCTCATTATTGGAGGTCATAGACCTAAGATAAAGCGAAAAAATATATATATATAGTTTTTCTTAGTTTGTGTGTTCGGGTCGAAATTACCCGATTGTTGTTTATTTTTGTAAATAGTTTGATAGTTTAGTTCATTTGTTCATAGTCCGGATCTCTAAGCATTTCGCCACTTTCACATTCCCATTCCATACCCTAAACCCTAGCCTAACATTACAACCCTTTTGAAAGTCCTCTTGATTTATGTTCGGTTTTATGTTATTTGGTGGAGATGTGATTTCGATACAAGCTTATGACAATGGGGTGCGTGTTTGGCCTTGAGTGATCCACTTATATCGATGATCTTTTTAATCATCTATCCACTGAATTTCGCCGAGTTGAATGATCATTGTGAGGGGTATGATGCTTGTTTGATTGAACTTTGATGTGTGTCAAGCTAGTAGGCATTTCCATGTTTTAAAAAAATAACTATCATAATTGCTTGTTGGATTATAAATATTTTGAAAAGTGTAAATCTTGAGAATTGGCGATGCATGTGGGCTTGAGTAGTTGCATTGGGTTGGGTAGGATGTCACGTTTTTGATTGGCTTGTGGAAGTGTTGCATAAGATCTTGCTTGTGGGCAAGGAAAGTTTAAGTGTGGGGATATTTGATGCGTAGCATCTTTTGCATAAAAATATATAAATAAATCCACATTTAAATTTGTTTTTTTTAAATGAAAATTATCAAAATTGGTGCTTAATTGTTCAATATATGAATTATAGATCTTGTGAGAAGGGTTTTGGTTTTAATTTGATAAATATATAAATTTTCATATTTATTTTGGTTTTTAATTGAGATAACTATGCAAATTAGAATTTTAATTGAGATATTATAAAAGATATAATGTTTAATTGTTTTTATTTGTGAATTCTAGGTTGTTGATGAGTTCGTGAGAAGTTTGGAAGAAACTCGAGCCTTTTATTGCGGTCTTGATGCGGGAATAGAATTTGAAAATATAGATACCTATATATTAAAAGAGTTTAAATTAAAAAAAAAAAAAAAAGAAATGTGGAAGCAAAATCCCAGCCGCCATTTCCCATTTCTAAATTCCCTTTGTTGCAATCATGCCCAACTCCAATGTTGTTGGAGTTCTACGGCCAAAAAAAAAAAAAATAAGATCCGGCCCAGTTTTTTTTTGCAGCAGCCCAGTGGATCAAACTGTGGATGCTGCCCAACATTAATTCTTGAGGGTTTTTAGGAACCGACATAAGGAGGGGGAATATAAGAGGGAGCGCCGCTATTGGAAAAAAAAAAAAAAAGAGAAGATTCCATTTTTCCAAATTCCATCAGCCGTCATTTCCTTTTGGGAGCATTCATTTTCCATTTTTAATCACAAAAAAGCCTCCATCTTTCTTGGGTGAAAATTATTAAAAATTGAAGAATCAAGAGGGGGATTAAAGATCAAGCTTAAGGAGTGAAGGTTCAAGATTTGGAGCTAAATCGGGTGGTCACTTCATCTCGGTTTTATTTCTTTATCTTTTATTTTTATTTCTTGATGATGATAAAGATTGTGTTTTTATTGATATTAAACATCATGTTTGGCTAGATCTAGTGTGTTGCTTGGTTTTGGATGAATTTGGGTCGACTTGATTATTAGATTGATTTTCTTCATGCGATGTGATCTTTTTGCTTATGAATCTATGTGGATCTATGAAATAGTCATATTAGCATGTTTGGCTTTTGTTGTGATTACTTGAGGTGATTAAATCACTTAGGTTCAAAGAACTTTGTCCTAATTAGTGGTTTAATTATTATTTGGTTTAACTTTTATTAGTTTAAATTAAATGCATGATCCGGAGACCTCCTACATGATCTTGTGATTGCAACTTGTGGCCGATATTGCATGATATTTGTGTTGGATAGAATTGACCGATTCGTTTAGCACACTTGGTGGTTGTTTGACTTTGTCGATTGGTTAGAATGCTTGAGAACTTAAGGTTTTGACCCGTTGTACGTGTTAGACATTGCCTAGGTTTTGTAGATTCCATTTTAGTACTCTAGTGTGTGATAGATTCCATATAGAGAGACCTCTCGAGTGGCTTTCTGTTTCATACGTGTTTGATCTGCTTTGAGCGAAGTGATTAGACCTTTTAGCATTAAGTATCATTTTACTATCCGGACTTTATGTTAGGATTTCCTAGATTGCTTGGATGAGTCTGTAGTCTTAGTTATCTAGGTTATCGTGTTTAGAGGATAGTTTCGCATGAAGTAGTCAGTCTAGTAGTCAACCGTTGGCCCAAAGGATTCCTTACCAAGTAGCACCCCTTCCTCTCATTTGAATTTCACCTTAGTACCCGTGGTTTATTTCTTAGCTATTTAGGTTACATTTATATCTGTTTTCCTTTCGTTGTTGAAAATCAAATCATGTTAGACTAGATATTAGCAAAGTTCCAGTATCGAGAGCCTGCTACGCGTCCTTGGATTTGACATCCGGGTATTTACCGATACTATCCTGCATACGATGGGTACACTGCCCTACGTGTGTGTTTAGTCACTCGGGATTTTCCCTTTTTGACTTGACCGATTTTTTATAGACACTTTAACACACGTCAGTACTCCGCTTCATTGTTTGTGCTGTTGAAATCCAGTCGTATGGCATATGTTACTTCGACCCCCGATGGGTCTGTGAGGATTAACCCTGCGCCGCTTCCACCATCATTCGAAGCTCCGTCCGTATAAAGAACCCACTGCTCCCTGTTATGCGGCGTGTTTCCCCGCTCTGCTAAACCGGCTTGTACCTCTTATTCTTTCCCTCTGGACACTTCTGCTATAAAATCGGCTATGACCTGCCCTTTGACTGAGACCCTTGGTTTGAAAGTGATGTCATATGTGCTGAGCTCGATGGCCCATTTTACCAGTCGACCTTGCAGTTCAGGTCTGCGTAATAATTGCTAGAGAGGGAAAGTGCTTAGTACCTCTATCTCATGGTCATGAAAAAAGCGTGTTAAGCGACGGGTTGTGTGCACTAGCGCCAAAACCAATTTTTCAAGTGCACTGTAGCGGCTCTCGACAGGGGTGAGGACCCTGCTAACATAATGTAGGGGAGTCTGCACCCCAGCCCTTTCAACGAGCAGTACGAAGCTAACGGCCTGCTCTGCCGCGACCAAATAAAGTTTTAACTTTTCGTTCCGTTCTGGCGCCGTGAGCGCGGGAAGCCGCGCTAAGTGTTGCTTCATCTCCTGAAAAGCGTTCTCTGCTTCATTCGTCCATTCGAATTTGTCTTTGGTAGGGCAATTCTTTAGAGTTTGAATAAAAGGGAACGCTCGCTCAACGTGCTTTGCCAAAAATCTGTTAATTGCTACCAGACGTCCATTGAGGATCTGCACTTGTTTTAGGTTTTTTGGGGACTGCATCTGCATTACTGCACGCACCTTCTCCGAGTTTGCACGGATGCCGTCTTTGGATATTACAACTCCCAGGAAACGCCCTTCTTCCATGCCGAACGAACATTTCGCCGTATTCAACTTGATGTTAGCAGCTTTGAGGTTCAATATTGTTTCTTGAACGTCTGCAAGCATTACTGCTTCCGCACGACTCTTTATGACAAGGTCGTCGACGTACACCTCCACGTTCCTTCCTATTTGATCCGCAAATACCTTGTCCATCAAGCGTTGGTAAGTGGCCCCTGCATTCTTTAAACCGAAAGGCATTTTGGTATAGCAAAAAATTCCTTCACGCGTATAGAAGGCGGTCTTTGCTTCGTCCTCCACAGCCATCTGCACTTGGTGATAGCCTTTATATGCGTCCAAGAAACATTTGAACTTGTAAGGAACAAGAGAGTCAATTTTGACGTCGATGTCCGGGAGAGGATATGGATCCTTCGGGCATGCCTTATTGAGGTGCGTATAATCGACGCACATACTCCATGTACCGTTTCCTTTTTTTACCAGGACGGGATTTGCCAACCAAACTGGGTATCTCTCTGGTCGTAATATTTTAGCTGTGACTAAAGCCCGGACTTGTTCCTTGACAACCTGTCTTTTGTCTTCTCCCATGTGCCTGCGCGGGTGTGTGTATGGACGTGCGGATTCTTTTACGTTTAAGGAATGTTCTGCTAATTCTCGTGGGACCCCCGTCATATCAGAAGGGACCCAAGCGAATACATCACGGTGTTTAGATAGGAGTTCCTTCAACATTTCCCGCACTCTGCCCGATAATGTTGATCCTAGAGTGAGAGTCTGGTCTGGGTAACGCGGATCAAGTACCCATTTCTCTACGGTGTTATCCGGTACCTTCGATGTTAGGGGTGGAAGTAATGAAGGGGAATTTTCCCCCTGTACCATACTGTAGCATTCTTCCTTTGCGTAGACCAGAGCGGGCCCTTTTGGTGTTGGGAAAGCCACCGCTCCATGGGCTGTTGAGACGGCCGCTCCAAACGAAGCTAAACCTGGTCGTCCGAGGATTAAGTTATGCCGAGAGTTGGCCGAAACCACTACAAATCGTATTAGTACCGTGCGGACGCGATCACCCTGAGATAACGTCACAGGCATCCATATTTGCCCAAGCGGTCGTGCTGCTTCGCCCGAAAAACCTACCAGGATAATATCTGTTGGTTCCAACTGAGCCTGATCTTCAGGATCCAACTGCCGAAAACACCCCTCATACATGACGTCTGTCCCCGCCCCACTATCTACTAAAATACGCCGTATGTCATATACTCCGACCATTGCCTGGATTACTACCGGAGCCTCCCGCGCATACCCTCTGAACGGCGGGAACACCACTGGTTTGCACATCCAAGATTCTAGCCGCGATCCCCCCCCCCCCCCCGCTTTTCTCCGTGTGACCGGGTTTGTATCATGTTGACCACTTTGACCGGCTTCTTGGGCGTGGGGCTTGGTTGTTTAATGGCTTGAAGATCGCGGAGTAAATGGGACAGTTTACCTGTTTGCAAAGCTTTATCAATCTGTTGTTGTAGTTGCCAGCAATCATCCGTGTGATGCCCCACGTCCTTGTGATAATCGCAGAACTTCCCCAGATCCTTGCGCAAACGCGACCGTAGCGGAGGTGGCGGATCCAAATCAAGTTTCTCGGAGGCAAGGACTTCACTAGGGGTTTTGATAAGCCTGTTAACCCAGAGGGGCCGCGGTGGTCGTTCCTTGTGTCGCGGAGCTTCATTCCGCACTGATGGAGTCTGATTATCAACTGCTTTTGCCGCAGGAATAGCTGGCACCGTCGCTGGCTCCGGCCTATCTCGCTGCCAGCGATTGCCCTTATGCCTCTTGCTGCCTATCGGGTGTCGGGAATCCCGGTCTTGCCTACCTTCCTTCTTGTCAAAATCCCTGTGCATGCGGACAGACTTTTCCGCCCGCACGAACGCTTGTGCGGCCGTCATTAGTGCGGACATAGTTTGGGGCGCCCTTCCGTGCCATGTATCCTGCGGATCAAATCTTCACATCGTACGCCATTTATGAAACCGGCTACCCGCAAGTCTTCTCCTGCTCCCGCTATCTGTAAACTCTCTAAGTTGTACCTTGTAATGAAATCTTCAACAGACTCGTGATCTCGTCGTCTGATGTGCAATATCTCATTGCGGTCTTTCACGTGCCTGCGCTGCTGACTGAAGTGCGTCAAGAACTTGGATTGTAAATCTTCGAAGCTAGTGATTTGTCCCGTGGGTAAACTTTCGTACGATAGTCGTGCGGGACCGACCAAGGTCTGCACAAACATGTGACACCAAACAGGGATGGACCAAAGCTCCATGCCCCCCGCACTTGTAAAAACCTTTACATGATCACCTGGGTCCGTAATGCCATCATACTTAGAAACTATGGACGACATTTTTAGCTTTTGCGGAAAGCTTGCAGAGGCTATCGCCGGAATAAATTTCGATTGCTCGACCAGTATGGCTGGTCGATACGGGGCTGTGAGACTCTGGAAGTCGCTCCCGGAGTGATTGATTGGTATTGCATGCGGTGCGGAGGTGACAGGGGGCAGAGAACCGCGTTCCTGACGTGGGAAAGTTGGTACTGGACCCATTTGAGCACGAAGCTCTGCCATCCTTACGTTTCGCATGAACTGGTCGTATTCTCGCATACTTGTCTGCTGCTCCATCCACCACTCGTTTCCGCATATCGCCGGGATGGGTTGCTGGAAAGGAGGAACGCTTGTATAACCAGCATAGGGATATGCCTGCGGCATAAGGAACGCTCCATACTGCGGAGGGATGACTGTCTGGTATGGAGGTTGAGCGCTAGGTTCCCAATTTACCATCGGGAGGGACACTCCCTGAGGAGCGATTGTTAATACTGGAGCCTGCGACGTAACTGGTTCGGTAGCGTCAGAGAACAATGGTTGTCGGCCAATAGCTACTGACCGACCAGTGCGTGCGGTTGCTTGATTCACTGATAATGGAGCTACTATTGCTGGTTGAGTGCCTATGTTGGTCTCGGTGAACGTCGAAGGCACCACCCCTGATGGTTGATGAACAGGAGTACGTTCGTTGTTCGGGATATTCATTTCATCGGGTCGTCTATTCATTGGTTGAGACTCCTGGAAGGTCGTGGCTGGCAACGAGGGCCTAGGCCTCTCCGGTTGAGGAGCAAATGTTTGATGAGTACCTCGGGTATATCCAGGAGGAGATCCAACATGTTGTTCGTCCTCCTCCGGGTCCGTAAAGTGCCCGTCCCCCTGACGATCTGGTGATGTCATCGGGTGACTCTGGGTGTTGTGATTGGTTTGAGCGTAAACGGTGGGCGCCAATGAAGAATAGTATATATTCTGATTCTGAAATATTGTACAAAAAAGTACCCTTCTCGGGAAATGTACTTGTCTATTTATAGTACAAAGATCTTAACAACCCTAACGGCCTAGAAGCCCATTAGGCCTTTGTTATTTGGGTCCCGATACTCCGTCCACGTGGCGTATATCCGCGTTGCCCTGCTGGAGATGAGTGCGGACATGGGCCACCGTTGGTTACCGGAGGTTTGGGCCCATGGGCCTGAATTGGGACCTTGTTTCCGAGGCGGGCTTGTTAATGTGAAATGGCCTTTTGGGCCTTGAAGCATATTGCATCTCTTCAGTCGTATAAGTTTAATAATAATAATAACAAGCATTGCGACCCGCGCGATGCCGCGGGCGAGGCACGGGTGGTGATTCTTTTCCTTGTGTTTATGTAGCCATTTAGATTAAACTGATTGTCAAAATACAGCCATCAAAATCAGTTCAACTGATCATATATATATTTACATAGTATATTGATACTGCATAAAATTCTACCAGTTGGCCGTTAATATAAAGTCTTAAGAACAAAAGTATTAGCTTCACGCATCTGCTTCTTATATGAATGATTATTTACTTAGTTTCATGACTGAAAATTTCTCTTTATCATTCATTAGTGGCTGACGGCAAAAGCTTCTATTCCTTATATTTGCACAGACAATTCCTCTTTTTGTTGTTGCCTTCTTTTAAGTTTTTTTTTCGTTGCCACGTTTCATGGGGCTTTCTTCTGTATCTGTAACGGTGTATGTATAAGTTGTTAATAGATACTGTATTGGCTTTTTATTGACGTTTCAGAATGTTTTTCTACATACCTGTCATTTCCCTGGTATGCTTCTTTGGTGTTTTTGCTGCTGATAAGTAACTAAAAGATAGGCTTTACCTGTACCTTTGGTAAGTAAAACATAAAGATAAAAACTAACTAAAAGATAAGAATTAGTAGTACCTTTGGGAATAAGATAGCTGCTTTTGTTGACATTTTTAAAGACACAAAAGGGCACCTGTAGCTACATGAATAAAGAAATTACATGAACATAAAGAAATATCACTAACAGTTCAAGTGTAAAACAGATCATACCATAAGAAACCTGGTTGCCACTTATAGTTTAAATGATCAGACTTGTCTCTTAATATAACCATGAAATATGACATACTAAAAAAATAAAAATAAAAGGTATTTGAAAATAAGAATGAATTGAACTTATAGGAACAGTTACATGACATACGTAACTTTTGACTAACTCCTCAAATGTAAAACATATCACACCATTAGAAAACTGATTACCAATTATAATTTAAATCATGAAACTTGGTTCTTGAAATAACCATAAAATAAATCAAATAAGTATGAATTGGATTTTATGTAGTTGATGAGAGTACCTTGAAACTAAGAAGAAGAGAGCAACACTTGCAAAAAAGAAAAGGAAAAAAAACTTAGTTAATGCATTAACATATTAATATGACAGAAAAAGACAATCAACAGTAATGGTAATATTATAATCACAACTATATTTAAGAACTTCAAAAGAAAAGTAAAAACAACATCAACTAAGTTCATACAATCTAGTAATGTACATATATTTGTAATACAGTGTTCAAACATAGTGAAAATTGATGCGGCACTTTGTTCTTTAAATCAAAGAGATCGACCGTTAGGCTTCTGAGCTACATATATAAAAAATGATCTTAAACATATATCAAAAGAACAGTATATGACAATTATGCTATGTACCTAAATCAAAAAAATAGCCAAGAAAAACGGCCTTAGATTTTAAAAATGAATGCAGCCTGTAATTGACCCATTTTAACCGACCCGTATTCACCTGTTATAAATGTTTGTTCTAACAAACCTGCCTTTTGTACCTTATGTGCGACAGGTAAATAAAATCAATTACTATCAGATCAATATATTTTGAAGCGTTGCAACAAAAGAAATCAATAGATAACCAATAAAGCATAAGCCATAGTTTTAAGCAACATATAATTTCTTTACCAGTAACATTGGCTCAGAAAATCTTCATCATTGCCTCCTACAAACCATCAAGAACATTCTCTCACCCCTAAAGTTACAAAACGACACTCTTTTGTAATTGCTATACCAAAAGGCAATAGTTAGTTGCAATATGAAAGACATATAAAATAAACAATCGGATAGTGAAAACCCAAACACACAAACTCGATTCCAGTTGAGTAAGCAGAAGGAAAGCAAGATCTTTGATAAATCATATTTTAAATTTGTAAAGCTTAGTTAATACACCTACACTGCACCTTTACCTATATAAGTATAATAATAGAAGGATCCAAAAATACCAAACCAATGAAAGTTAAAGTACTAATACCAGGATCACAAAGTGATTAGTATGAGATAAAAATAAGTATGTACCTGAGGTAATTAGTTAAAGTTATTGGCAACGTGCAGAATAATTTCCTCCCACCTTTGTACCTTTAAGCCATCAAAACACCTGAGAATGCAAAACACTAACTTAAGAAAACTTCAAAAAAAATATCTAAGATCAATTTTATGATAAAATAGAAACAAACTTACAACGCAATCTGGTTCTACACCTCTCTCCGGAAGGTAACCTCCAAGCTGTTGATTATTACTCTATAAAAGTTTGTAAACGGATGCGAACAAAATAGCAGCACATAAAAAAACAGAAAAGTTGGGGTGTAATGAAATATGAAAGAAAGGCTTATGTTTGTTTCTTGTTTATATAAGGCTCAGTTTATATGCCAATCATCACTGCGGTAAACGCTCAGATCGTATACGGGACTTAAGTGGGGTCACGACAAAAATATGAAGATAGTGTCGTTGCCAAAACCACTTAGTGTAAAACCGTAAAGGAAAAACTCATCATAGCCTTACCATGACACGTAAATGTGAAACCATTTATATTCAATCAGTTGGACATATCTTAAATCAGTAAGGCATAGCCAATCAATTTTTACTGAGGTCCGATTAACCATCTCTGCCCAAATTGGCATATCTAAACCGGCTAAAGCCGAGATCGTCATTGCCTTCACGGCTCCGATCAGATGCTAGGCTCATATCCAATTTAAATTTTCATCATAACCAACATAAATATCCAAGGACATTCGAAACAGTTAACATCATAGCAAAAGGAGAAAACACCGGCATGGGCTCATGTAAATCTGAATAGAGCAGACCCGAAATGTTAGCATGAACTGCAGAACAACAAACAACATCTATAAACAATAACAAACCAAATATTTGTAAAGCAAATCTTCCACACGAAGTAGCCAGTTTCTAAGCAATCGACCATCAAACACAACCAAAGAAAGCAACATTGAGTGAAATTGGAGATAAAGCAACATCAAATCAGCGGCACCCGGAACATGCGCCAAGCTCTAAACCTTAGACGTTGCACCGGCGCCACCAAGCCGCTGTTAACAACAGCGGCGGCGACATAGACAGGCTAATCTATAAGAAACTTTAAAAGATTGAAACAGTAGCCAAAAACCCTCAATTTTAGTTCTAGATCTGAGATTACCCAATGTTGTTACCGGAGGAGAAATGCATGATGGATGAAGAAGACCTACAGAGAGAATCCACCACCAATTTAGCAGCGAAGACACTAAATGCTGCCGACCACCGTAGGAAATACCGGCGGCAGCAACGACATTCGTCATCGGAATTGCGCCGTCAGATCCATCGCAGCAACCCTAACCAAAGACGGATATGACGGCGACAGCCGATAAGAATCCGCCAACCCGGTTATCTGAAACAGATCGTCGTCGCCGCCGCCGCATCAACGCCACAAAAAAACCGGCGGCCACCATCGACGAAACACTCAAGGCGTCACACCGGCGGCGACAACGTCACAGAGACGGTCACCAATTCAGAAGATTAATAAGAATCCGCCAACCCGGTTATCTGAAACAGAAGGTCGTCGCCGCCGCCGCATCAACGCCACAAAAAAACCGGCGGCCACCATCGACGAAACACTCGAGGCGTCACACCGGCGGCGACAACGTCACAGAGACGGTCACCAATTCAGAAGATTAATCTGAGGCAGAGCGTCGGCATGACCAGAGAGAGAAAGCACAGCGAAAACCGGATTGTTAGAGTCACCAGCCACCGCCTTTCTCAACAAAAATGACAGAGAGAGAACAAAAGAAGAGAAGAGAGGCGGTGCTCTTCAAAACCAAGAGCAGTCAACCGTGGGAGCACACAGGTTTTTAACACCGGCGGCACCGCCCAAGCGGCCCAATCAGAAAAAGAAATCTGATATGAATAGTGCTTTGGCAATGTACACCTCACAAATCTCAAATGATATATATATAATTAATAATAATTGTAAGTTCCAAATTCTGTGTATTGGGGGAGATACGCAGAACTAGTTGCATTTGCATAGAGTGAATATGTGTACCTATATATGTATGTATAATTATTTTTTATAAGAACATGTGTACATATATATATGTGTGTACATATACTAACATGTATCTGAGTTTATATATGTTTATATATATCTAAATACTATAAAATGTTGAAAATGTAAAAACCTTAAGGCAGAGTTAAGGTCTTAATGCAGCATTACTGTCAAACTTAATAACCCATTAAGCCCGTAATGCATCATTATGCTCCATTATAATGCCAGGTTTAGCTTTTAAACTTACTATTATTATTATTAACCTTATTATTATATATTATTATTAAACTTATTATTAATTTATTTATTATTATTATTAAACATATTTTTATATATTATTATTAAACTTATAATAAGTTTAATAATAATAATCACAATAACAACAATAATAATAATAATTTCAATAATAATAATAAGTTTAATAATAATAATAATAAGTTTAATAATAATAATTATAAGTTCCAAATTCAGTATTTCGGACGAGATACGCAGAACCAGTTGCATTTGCATAGAGTGAATATGTGTACCTATATATGTATATATATATATATGTATGTACAATTACTTTTTATATGAATATGTGTACCTATATATGTGTGTGTACGTATATTAACGTGTATCTGAAGTTATATATGTTTATACTATAAAATGTTGAAAATGTAAAAACCTGAAAGCTGGGTTAAGGCTTTAATGCAGCATTACTGTCAAACTAAATGACCTATTAAGCCCATAATCCATCATTATGCTCCACTGTAATGTCAGGTTTAGCTTTTAAATGGGGCAATTTAGAAACTTAACGGCCCATTAAGGTCTTAATGGGTCATTTAGCTTTTTAATGGGGCATTTAACTTTTTAATGGGACATTTATTATTATTATGATTAGTAGTAAGTAGTAAACTTATTATCATTTTTCATTATTATTATTATTATTATTATTATTATTATTATTATTATTATTATTATTATTAATATTATTATTATTATAAAACTTATTATTATTATTATTATTATTATTATTATTATTAAACCTATTAATATTATTATTATTAGTAAATTTATTATTATTATTATTATTATTATTATTATTATTATTATTATTATTAGTAAACTTGTTATTATTATTATTATTATTATTATTATTATTATTATTATTATTATTATTATTATTATTATTAGTAAACTTGTTATAATTATTATTATTATTATTATTAGTTGTAAACTTATTATTATTTATCATTATTATTAAACTTACTATTATTATTATTATTATTAACCTTACTATTATATATTATTATTAAATTTTTTATTATTTATTATATTGTTATTATTACTATTATTATTTTAAGAACTTATTATTATTTATTTGTTATTATTTTTAAACATATTATTATATATAATTATTAAACTTATAATAAGTTTAATAACAATAATAAGTTTAATAATAATGATAAAAAGTTTCCAATTCAGTGTATTGGACGAGATACACAAACCAGTTGCATTTGCATGGAGTGAATATGTGTATCTATATATGTATGTAGAATATTTATTTATATGAATATGTGTACCTATATATGTGTGTGTACGTATACTAACATGTATCTGAATTTATATATGTTTATATACATCTAAATACTATAAAATGTTAAAAATGTAAAAACATTAAGGCTGGGTTACGGCCTTAATGCAGCATTATTGTCAAACTAAATGACCCATTAAGCCCATAATGCATCATTATGCTCTACGGTAATGCCAGGTTTAGCTTTTAAATGGGACATTTAGCTTTTTAATTAGGCATTTATTATTATTATTAGTATTATTATTATTATTATTATTATTATTATTATTATTATTATTATTATTATTTATTATTATTTCTAATTTTTGGACAGACTCCTGGCTCTTTAATGAGCCGTTGTGCTTAGTTTATCCCAACCTTTTTAGACTCGAGAAGCACAAATGAGGGGAACATGGTAAAAACGGCCAAGTCCTACTCGTTCCATGACAATTGAGCATCATATTTCGAAGATTTTCATTTCCAATCTACCAAAGGGATGTAGTGGGGCGGATCTAGCATCACATGTTCGAGTTTTGGGGCAGATTTATGACTTGTACATCGCTAGAAAAAGGGACAAAAGAGGGAATCGGCTTGGCTTCATATTGATGTTGGATATTAAAGAGAAAGAAGAATTGCTCAGGAATCTTAAAGGTATTCGTATAGGCGAAAACAAACTCTGGTTTAATTATGCTTGGTTTGTTTTAGAAAAAGGGGAGATTAACACTGCCAGAGATAGACCGGCTCCAAAGCATGTTGGCAATTCAAAGTTTAATGATGGGAGGGAGCATCCGAATGGCAGACTTCGTAAAGATGACTGCTCTTTTAGAGAGTTGTTTGGAGGAAAGTCCGTTTCGATTGACAAAGATGTGCATGCTTTCTCTAAGTTGCATGGTCGTGCGGTAGTGGTCAGGATGCTCGATCTCGAAGCATTGAAGAGCATCTATTTGATCATGCATGGTATTTGTCCGGGTTATGGTAAGGTACAATATCTCGGTGGGCTTGACTTACTTATCTCTTTTAAAGACGATGATTTGGTTGATAGATTCATGGAGAATGCAGGGGTATTGACTGATAAGTTTCATTCGATTGCTCGGTGGGAAGGTCAGGCTCTCTCCTTTGAGAGAGGTTAGCATGGTTGAAAATACAAGGGGTTCCTCTGCACTTTTTGTCCGATGATATTCTTAATATCATAGGTAGCAAATTCGGAAAAGTTGTTCACAAGGCTAAGAAATCGGAAACGGATTTTGACCTATCTTTTGAATACATTGGTGTGTTGACCGGCGATGGTAAAAGGATTACTGAGGAAGTTGTTCTGAATTGGAAAAGTAGAAAGTTCCGGGTTTGGGTTACCGAAGAGCTAGGAGAATGGATCCCTGATTTTTACTCAGTACCTTCGGATGCTAATGTTAACGACGACCCCATTAGTGAGGATTCGGAGGGTCGGGAACATGATTCTAACATGCCAGAACAGTCACCAGTCGTAGACGCCGTCCAAGCCAATAAAGATGAAGTTAATGCGGATCCGTTAATCTTGGAAAGGAATGATTTAGAAATCAATGACCATAATGGTCATTCAAGTCCTATGATTGAGGAGTTTTCAAATTCAGTTTTAAGGAATGACAATGACAATTTTGTCCCTGCAGTGTCTTTTGACTTTTGACTTTGACTGTAACAATGAGGTTACCGTTAACTTAGAGGACCCTCAACCAAACGTGGTTAAAAGAAAAAAGTTTAAAAAATGTGACATGGGCCGGCCCAGTGGTGCTTATACGAGCAGTAACGAAAGTCAAAAGGTGGTTAAAAAGACCAAACATGTTAGCAATGATATCTTTGGGCTAAATTCACTCCTGGGTATTACTGATGATGGGCCAGAGAATGAGGAGGACTATTCGATCTCTGAAGAAGATGGTTCCATCGATCTGAACAGAACCGGTGTTACAGAACCAGGGGTTGAAACCGAGATTGATGATACAACTGAACAGTGCTTGGGGTAGAAACTGGGAGCTCATCTCTCGGTACATGATCAGTTGATTCGAGACTCAATCGTTCAAGAAGGTTTATAATCGGGTACCAAATGAATTGCTTGTCTGTTAAGGTTAGGGGTTTGGGTCCTTTGGGTAAAGCGGGTTGGATTAGAAGATTAAAATCTGACTTGGGGGTATCTTATATGGGTTTACAAGAAACGATGTCTAGTAATGTCAATGTTGGGGTGGTGTCGAATTTTTGGGGTGGTTTGGGTTTTGATTTTGAAGCTGTTGATTCTTTGGGGAACTCGGGTGGCTTATTAAGCGTCTGGGATCCTAAGTTTTTCTCTAAGGATTCGGTGATCAAAGATAATAATTTCCTGCTTGTCTCGGGGTTTTTAACGGAGGGGAAGAATCCCCTAAATATGCTTAATGTTTATGCTCCGCAAACAAATGTCGATAAAAGAAATCTTTGGGCTAAAATTTCCCAAGTGATTCAGGCGGGTCATGGGTGGTGGATTGTTTTTGGGGATTTCAATGCTGTTAGAGATCCAAGTGAAAGAAAAAAATTCGTGTTTTGACACGGTTTGTGCTCGTGATTTTAATGACTTCTTGGATGAGGCTGGTCTTAGAGAATATGGTTTGAAAGGTAAGAAGTTTACTTATCTAGTCAATCGTCGTGGGGTTTGCAAGATGAGTAGAATTGATAGATTGTTCGTTTGTAATGATATTTTTAACAAGTGGCCCAACGCTTGTGTTAGAGCATTAAATAGAGAATTTTCTGATCATGCGCCATTATTTCTCTCCCTTTGTGATACTAATTTTAGTCTGAAACCTTTCCGTTT
>JBCNJP010000007.1:128769378-128785176 GCA_039602395.1 Deinandra increscens subsp. villosa | reverse complement strand
CCAAATATATTCCAATACATCCCCTTTGTAATTCTTCTATTTCAGTTTAGTAAAGGAAAGCCAAGTAGAATAAACAAGATTATTATTAGTCTCACGTTTACCATTCTATCTAGGTTTTTCTTTAAAATTTTAATTAAAAGTCAGCTTGTCTCCCTCCGTAATTGGTATAATACTTGTCCACGATTTTTTAATAGCTAAATTTGGGTCAATATCTTATCTAGAATGGACTTGTAGCATCGTGGCTTTCCGCTTACCAGGACTCAAGCCCAAACACATACACCATTTTAGAGGAAACCCTAAACAACTAGGTAAAACCTTTCCCAGCATGAACACCGGGTCTCGAGCTAGTGACCTCTCATTGCTAGTAGGCCTGTAAACAAACCGAACGTTCAGTGAACAATTCGTGAACCGTTCGGGTGAACAATTCGTGAACCGTTCGGCGGGAAGTTCGTTTATGTCCGTTTATTTAATAAACGAATGAACACGAACATAATTTTTCGTTCATTTAATTAAATGAATGAACATGAACAAATGTCCCGTTCGTTCATTTATGTTCATGAACGTTCGTTTATTTATGTTCGTTTATTTGTGTTCGTTTATGTTTGTGTTTGTTTATTTTTATAGATATAATAATATTAGTAAAGTATTTTTTTTATTAGTAAAGTATTTTTTTTATTAGTAAAATATTTTCTTTTAAACGGCATTTGAGCATTTCACATTTCACATTTGTAAGACTCCAAAATGGCAAAACCCTAGTTGGTCTTACACTCTCAGCCGTAAGTCGGCAGTCGCTCTCCATCTCCCCTCTCCGATTCTTCGTCAAGCGTCGCTCTCCAGTCTCCACTGCAACGTGGATGATTTTTTGGATGCAAAGTGGATGATTTTTTGGAAACTATGAACCTTTTAACTATTCATTTAGATGTCTTTGTTTAAATTTAAACTTGTTGTTGTTCGTTTAACACACGTTTATGTTCGTTTATGAATCTGTTCGTTATGGTTTTGTCCGTTTATGTTCGTTTATGAATCTGTTCGTTTATGTTCATGTTCGTTAATGTTCATGAACCGTTCGTTTAGCGTTAAACGAATGAACATAAACGAACACGAACATTTCCATTTTCTTAACGAACGAACACAAACAAGAAAACTGTGTTCGACTAATGTTCGTGTTCGTATTCGCTTAAAAGTACATGAACGAACACGAACATACCCTTGTTCGTGTTCGTTCGGTTCGTTTACAGGCCTAATTGCTAGTGGTCTCCGGGGTACCATTGAGAAGAATCCATAACGATACTACCCACGATTTAATTATGGCATTTATATAATGACTGCATACTTTGATGAAAAAGTAATGAGGCCATCCAAAGTCCAAGAATTAGTGAAATAGTTATAAAATACTTGTGTTTATGGTCCAGTTTAGTGAATTAGTGGTATTGGTTTTGCCTTCCAAAAACAAAAGTAACTATGATTTAAATGTTTAGCAAATCTTTAGCAATGCAAGTTAGATGGTGTTTAGTAGTCCTTAAGGGAACAACTTTGTGGTAAATCAAAATAACGACTCCCAACTAAAAGATTATGAGTTTAAATCTTGTAAAATAAATGTATGAATTATGATGATTCGGATGTTACAAAAAATGGTGTTTAGGAGTTATGAAAAAATAATTGTTGTTCAAAAAAAGTAAAAAAACTTATAAAAATATCATATAGGAACCATCACCACTTATAGTGGTGTATATACGCATTGGCGTAAAAGGGTTAAAGCATCAATGTAACAGACAATTGGTGCTATTAACCATATCTCAAATCCGTAACCATGATAATAACGACGACTACACATTTTGGACAAGAATAATTATATGAGTAAATTATATAAAAGGTCTTCTATGTTTAACTCAAATTTTGAATTAGATCCTTTAACTAAAATGATTATGCCAGACATCCTTTAAACGAGTTGAATAATTATATATATACTATTTTGGACAAGAGTAACTATATCTACATATATATGTTATATAATGAATTTATTTTTGGGTTTGTGTTTTTTTTTTTTTTAAGAGTTTCACAACTAACCAAAGAGTACATGTTTAAAATGGAGCTATAATAAATGTGATATTGATATTTAACGTTGATTGTTTAGAGCTGTTAAAACTGTAAAAATTGATAAAAAAAAATACTGAAACGGGGGTCAACTCATTTGAATATGTCAAACCACTTAAAAGTTTCAACTTAAGAGTCATGAATAATATGAATAATATGACTAAATCAATTATAAACTTAAATCCATCTCATTGTGCCATTAAAAAAAGTTCATCTTATTGTAGTTAAGTATTTAAATAAACTCTTGATTAGTTGACATTGAAGTTTTATTTTTTTTGTGAATATATATAGTGAACATGTAAGTTCATTTTGATTTAGAGAGAATATTTTTCTTTTATGGTAGTCCAAACTAAAAATTATACGTTGAAAGTGTTTATGATTTAAATATATAATTTTATTGAATGAATAAATACAAAAACATTGATCCCTATAGTATATAAATGAGAGAATATTTTTTTTATGGTAGTCCAAATTAAAAATTAACTCAATAAACTTTACACTATTTTTTATATATAACAACGGATCAAATTATAATAAAATGACAGGTAAATGGGCAACAAGTATGACGCCTTATATCTCTCAAAATTGAATCATCTCTTGTAGTTTCGACACTTTCTTCGCCCATCTTGATTGAGATATTACATCGCTCGCCTAGAAACTAGATCAATAGAATGATACTTGTTCTCAAAGCTACGCAATTTAAATAAATAGTGTTTTTAATGTTGTCGAGAATCTTACGGGTGGACAAAGACAGGTAGAGCACCATTGAACATATCTTATCGAAAAGGATATGTGAGTGAGCCAAGGCGCGTGGATGATAAGGTATCCACCAATGAATACAATGAAGATCCTAATAGTGATCGCTAAGTCAACATACATTAGTTGATGAACACTATGTCGCTTTTGAACAGGCATTCTTCTGTCGCCTTTGGACAGGCATTCTTCTGTCGCCGTAAGGAAAGCAACGTAAAGAACACTACTTATCCTAAACGGAGGAATAACACCAAGATGAGAGACATCGGAAATGGAATTTGTATGATTTGGGAAGTTTCGATAATAAGGAAATAAAAAGATACATATTTAAGCGGAGCCAATGTGCATCACATAATTACCAACAAAATTGGGTCAAGAAACCTTCGTGTAAATAGTATGGTCCCGGAGCGGTGGTAAGACAGCTAGCTAGCCCTCCATAAGAAGAGAATCCGCGTTTAAAAATAACGACTTCTGATCACACTTAACCTCTTTTATTTTACTTATGAAAAGTGTGGTAGGTCACTATTCAAAACATTTGTATTGGGTATAATTTATACATTTAATATTATAACACAAATTATTAGTTTTGTTTGAAAGAATATTTAGTTACGAACTTTTCGATATTAAACTATCTTTTTAAAGACGCTTTCTAAGCTTGAAATATATTTTTAATTGAATCTAATCCTTATCAAACATAACTTATTTATATAACATATATTTACTACATTATTAAAATTGGAAAATGAAGTAGTATTGAAGACAGGAATATTGGTAACCCGTTATAGTTGTTTAATAGTTAAATTAAGTTGAGATGTTCTTATCAAAACAAACAAATAAATACAACCGGGCCCCTCATCTTCCTCACGCGTCCACATCACACCCACCTCCATATCACATTTACACTCCGCACCCTTCTTCTCTACGTGAGTATATATGAAGCCATCCGTCATATCGCCATCTAAACCTAATTCCCTGCAACAAACAAACATTCCTATTCAATCATGAAGAAAATCAATCTCATGCTACGAAAATGCAAGACGCTATCACGCCAGCTCGTCAGAACTTCCTCCTACACCAATTTACGATCCAAATCCGCCACCGATCGTCATCAATCACCGGCCGCCGGAGGAATAATGTGGAATACGAGCGCCGTCGTCGTTTACGGCGGCGGAGATGCGGATCGGGAGACGGTTTTCGTCGGAAGCACGAGGAAACGGTACGTGATTGATTCGAAGTATTTGAGTCATCCGCTCGTTAACGCTCTGATCGATAGATCGAGATCCGTTGATGGCGGAAATGCTGTAGCGGTTATCAATTGCGAGGTCGTTTTGTTTGATCATTTGCTGTGGATGCTTGAGAATTCGGATTTGAATCTCGGTAGTTCTGAATCGTTGGACGAATTAGCCGGTTTGTATTCGTCTTAAATTGACTCCTGATTTGTTTCTCTATGTGTATGAGATTATGATATCTGGCTAGATTTAGGCTTAATTGTGAATCTCTCTCAAGAATTGAGATGATGATTATTATTATTATTATTTCATGCGATATTAATTTGATTCATGATTACTAGCTTGTATTTGATTATTATTGTATGTTTGGGTATGTGTTGCAGGTTCTCTGATTTTACTTTGCGATAAAATAAAGTGTCGTCATTCATCAAATTTTCATATAATTTTCTTCCACATTTGTATTTTAGTTTATCGTTATCATACAAATCGAATACCTTCATCGCATCTCCGATGTTTTCATTACACACAACCTAATTGTGATTATTGTACTATTATACAAATTGAAGTGGGAATGAATACTTGTTGGATGTTAGGGGACCATGTGTCTACATGGCTGATTGCTATGTGGCAACACAAATTTTTGTTTGTTTTTTCTATTAGGCTATGTGTAATGGATAAAGCCCCATAAAGCCCCACAAGGGGCATTATGCGCCATGTGGACGCTGACTGGGCAAGGGGCTTTATGGGGCTTTATGGTGTAGTGGATAAAGCCCCATAAAGCCCCACCATCATTACTTAATATTTCTTTATTTTTTATTGTATTTAAACTATTTTAATTAAAATAAAAATTTCAACTAATTAAAAATAAAAGATTACAACTTAATTAAAATAAAAATTACAACTAATTTAAAAAAAAAAATACAACTTAATAAAAATAAAAATTACAACTAATTTAAGAAAAAAAAATTACAACTTCCATTTCTTTTTGATTCGTTCCATCTTTTTCTGATGGAGGGCGAGGTAAACCGGATCGGCGTTTTCAGGCGGTTTTTGGGCGAGGAACTCGAGATCCTTGTCGAGTTGATAATCGTCGATTTGCAAAATATATATCATGTAGCACGGAGGGTTTCAACCTTGGTCAGTTAAAGTAAAAGAAAACACATAATGAATTTAGAAAAACCATTGGCATAAAAGTATTAATTAGTTATATTTTATAAAAAAAATTATTTATTTACTGCACATCACCGAAAATATATTAAAAAAAAAACCGTGCATATAATTTTCGCATACGAGATTTAGATTTAGGGGTGCACCGGACCCTAACTAAGCCTATTACAATTTCGCCCCAGGTTCAAAACGTAAGAAACATAAAACTAAACTCGAGATCGGTGTGGTGTGTGAAAGTTTATAAAATATGTGGGGTATTTATAGTGAAAAAGGTGTTTAAATTAAATTTTTAAAAAAAAAAAAAAAAGTTAACGGATATATAGCCGTTCAACGGCTAAATTTTTTGACTTTCCTCCTTTTCTCCGGCGTTATCACGCTGACGCCCCGGGCGAATTTGGGCTCCATAACGCCCCATAACGCCCGGGCGTAGTGGGCCGGGGCGTTATATGGGGCGTTATGGGGCGTTATGGAGCCCAAAAACGCCCCACTACGTTTAGCCTTAAAACAAAGCAATATGTAATCGTGTAATCTAAACTTTAGTTTTTACATTTAGTAATTTAATTGTGTGGGTTGATACCGGTAGTCTAATATGTATAGTCGTGTAACATAATTTTTAAGTCTTAAGTTTGATGGTAAATATATATATTTTCTTTTGTTTTCTGTCAGAACGTACTTTAATCGTTTTTTGTCGCTACACAATTCTTTTTCTCGCTTTTTGTTTTATGTATTCGCGTTATATCTGTGACAACACTAGTTGGACATCTAGTTATACACATTTTCCATACTTAATCACCTTAGGCCATAACTAGGGTTGTAAATGAATCGAACCAAATTGAACGAAACCATGTTCATGTTACTCTGTTAAGCATTAATTGCGTTCAAAATAGATAACGAACAAAAATTCTTGTTCGTGTCTGTTTGTTAAGGACTTGAACTTGTTCACGAATGGTTCATGAACGCAAACGTTCATATGCTATTTAAAAAAAATCAACATTCTTAATCCAAGTACGAGACACTACTCCCCTTAAATAAATTAAATATATATTTAAGCTCTTGATATAAAGATTATAAACATAATTATCAAAACAAAGCACAAGTTAGAAAGAATAATCATAAACATAATTATCCTATAATAAAATCACAAAGATGTAAGTTTTAAATGGTAAAATTTTCACTAACATCTTAGTGAACATAAACGAACACCTTACTGAACGTTCACGAGCATGGATGAATGACCCAAATGGTTAAAGTACAAATTAGACCACCTGTAACGACCCAAATGATAGTGTTAAGCCTAAAACCTAAAGAAAACGCTACATTGCTATAACATGACTACACAAAACAGTTGCGTTACTCTAATTATACATAAAGAAAACGAAAAAAATTGTGTAACGACCCAAATGGTTAAAATACGTTTTGATAGAAAATTAAAAAAAAAATTACGTTTACCACTAACCCAAACATAAAGATTATGTTACACAATTGTACATATATATCACACCCCTATAGTGAACCAAACGAATAAAGTGTTGACTCTAGAACCTAAAAGCTATGCTACAAAACTGCAACTACTATTTTGCTTATTGATAAGAAAAAAAAAGTTGCCAAGTGATGATTAGTCATGTGGACACGTGGATCCATAAGAGCAAAAGACTATTCATAATCATATTTTAACGGCAAATTTGGATCACTGACGGGGGTATTAACCACCTATCCGATCATCTTCAATCCCCATCAGGAGGAAACTCATCATAGGTGAGAAAACTCTTTTGCCCAACCTATAATCCTTATTTATTTATTTTTTTATCAAGTATGACTTGAACCTAACTACCTAAGACCTTCCATTTATAATGTTTTTAAATTCTCAAACAAAGGTCCCAGGTTTGATTATGTGGAACACCGTTTTTTATAACTAAACCGGCTTCTATAAAAAAATAACTTCTATTCATATCCACTTTAATTGCATATTTGTATAATTAATAAATTTTGTTGATCAAACTCAATGGACAATCTTAATCATTCCCCATCTTTATTTGTTTTTTTAGTTCATTATCTTTTTATGCATGTTATGGTGATTATATCCTAGAAAAATTCTACTTGGTGGTGGTGTTAATTGTTAAAAAAAATATATTTAACTAGTTCAGAAATTATTAGGTTAAATCCACAACTAGAGGTGAGATGCATTCTTGGTTTCCAAAGGAATTTTGGCAAACTGTGATGTTGTTCCAACTTTCATGCCAACAATCTACAATCGTGTTGCAGGTTCACTAGTTTTCTAAAAAACATTCGCACAAACAATGAAACAGATGGAGCAGGATTATTATTAACATTCTTTTTGTTTGAATTAGTATTATATATAATGGAGATTCTGTGAGATCTTTCCTTGTCTTTATAAAGTTAATTTGGTTGTACACATGCATTATGAAGAACCGACAGGTCGTGAAGTTGTAGCCTAGAAAAATTATGAAGGACATACACACTGTGCGAGTCCCATATAGAATCATAATAATGAAAAAGCTTGCCTAGAACCGATATAGAAGATCCATTTAATTTTGTTATTAAGGCCACGGGTTCTATCCTGACATCCGGAGGGTTTCTTTTACGATGATGAGTTTCCTTCTAGAGTGATGAAATAATGATGGTGTTGTTGATGACTTGATGTCAAGCTTTCCTTGATCGAGGACATGCCAGTCAGTTAACTTCAGGTGGTAAAAAAAATTAAAAAAAAATTATCTCTGACTGTAACATAAAAATTGAAATAATCTTATTTTAGATCACACAAAACGTCATTTACTTTTATATGAAAATTGTAGGTTTCAATCCTTTATGTTTAGAAAGTCACCTAAACATCATTTATGTTTATAAAGTCATCTTACATCATTTATGTTCAAGTTCTGTTATAGATTATGTCCTTTAATGTTCGTTCGTTAGATTTTTCTATTAAGTACAATCATGTGCTTCGCACATGAAGGTATATTCAGGGGAGAAACTGGCACTTTGCCAGGGGTAGCGGGTAGCTCATGCTACCCCTTAAACTTATCCGCGAAGTTGATTTTTTTATTTATTTTTATGTACGTGTGATACTCATTGAAAAAAAACCATTAGGCCATTACCTAACCTAAATACCCCTTAATATGGGGCTTACATTATATAACAATAACAAGTTTGAAGAAAATCATAGGTCAATTTTCGGCCAAGTTAATTTCTATTGCGTTTTTCATTTAGCTCAACCCAAGCCAAGGGCTCCACACCTTAAACCCCACCACCAGAGCCTGATATGGACCAGCCCAACGATAACCATGATCTCTAAGTGGATAGTGAAGCCCAACAGGGCCGGCCCAAGCGTCTGACTAAAAGGCCCATGATCTCCTATTTTCTGCATGTGTTAGTTTTACTTTTTCTATGCATGTTTCCATGACCTGATGACCCCATGATCTCCTTTTCTTTAGCTCTAAGTTTATGTTTCCGTTTGTGCCTTGTGGTACTATTTAATTTATGTTTGAAGAAATAAAATGTAACAAGAAGAAAATTGCCCCAATTTGTTTGAGTTATTATTTTCTGCATTTACATTCGCTTATTTCAAGCTTTATCCGGTGGTATTATTTGAGAGTTTATAGGTTTTCTTCATAAACCTAAAACTCCCGCCAAAATTTTTTATAATGCTTACATGGGTGTAATCACTTCAACATAATCAATAAAGAGCATACCATATAAATTTGACCCCACTAAGTTTTGGAAAAAAATATGTCGACATGTAGGTAAAAATAAGCACGTCAAAAACCATATATATATATATATATATGTATGTGTGTGTGTAGTCGTCTAGACCATACATACGGTCGTCATGGCCATATTGACGAATTTTGAATTAAATTCAAATTTTCTTTTGACGTGACTTGTTTTGACTGGTCTCTGACCAGAATAGGGGCGTTGATGCCCGTGTTGAAGGGGTCATTTTACGGGAAAAAATGCAATGGTCGCTTTGTGAAAATTTTTAGGTCAAAGTAAATATTTTGAGAATTTTCCCTTTTATTAATACTTTTGTGATAAATAATTGTACCGCCAACATCATTTTAGGAAAAGACTCGTATGCCAACTGATTTTCTCCTTTTCTTTGTCTAAATGTACAATTTATAAAAATCATTAACCTTAGATTAAACCTTTAGTCGCTGAAAAAATTGATTTTATACGATATTTATCTTCTACCGATAAATGATTTTTTAATCTTCATAAAAATCTAAAGATCAAACCCCGGTTACTATACTTTAAAGAGCTACTGAAAAGGTCTTGATTCTTGGTTTAAAGTTTGAACCTTGATTTACAACATGAAAAATAAAGAATGTCCGGGATAGTGGCTACCTTTCTTTCTATAATAGGACTTTCAAATTCTCAACCATCCTAGATTGAGTTGGGCTGGGCTGATGCTACAATATCTAGCCCAGTCTAGTTAAAGATTTTAAGAATGCAATGAGAATATAACTGTTGTCTTGTTAACAATAAAAAAGCTAGAAGATAGGAAAAGAGATTAACCTAAATTCTGAATCATCCTTTGATTTGTTACACTTATAGCCAATCAAGTCAACAATTAGCCCGGCCTAGCCCAATCGGTTTTACGCTTAGGCTCTCGACTCGTTCGAGTTTTTTACCGACCCGATCTCAAATCGAACACGAACCAGCTTGCTTATTTACACCCTTAAGTATTTTTTTCATCCTTTGATATTTATAAGTAAAACGCTTAGTCTTTTATATTATCATTTTAATGGTACATGTTTGTGTAAAAAACTGTCTCAAACTACTGTTTTGGCCGGTCCGTTCGACCCAACCAAGTAACCAACCTGGACGGTTTCGTCAAACTGGTTGGAACCGAACCGTGAACAACAAAGTATTGGTCTACAAAAGTATAGGTATATAGCCGCTTGTCACAAACGCCTAGCTCCATTGCACCATTTGATTCATAATCAAACAAAAATAAATAAATCGATTAAGAAACAATTAATAATAATTTGCACCACTCGTATATGTAGTTTATTAAACAAACTAAAGCCTGTCTGTCCGTCTAGAATTGAAAAACATAAAGACACACAAACACACAATAAGTATCATCATCTGTGGTGGTCATTTGAAACTAAGGATGCTAGAAGCAGGCATCCAAAACGCAACAGCAACATAGCGCCGCAAAACTGCAACCAACACAACAAATTAACACATGCTTTTTCAATCAATTAAGAATTTAATAATATCTATCTATCAAGGGAATTGATATGATTAACTAATTAATTAATTACCATCCTTTCCAGAAGCCATCGCCTCTGCTCTGAGTCTCCGCCGGAACCTGATTTCCGGGAAGGGTGGTTGTTGGGTATCCCACCGGAGGCGGCGGTGGCAAAGGTGCTGCTTGTTTCTCCATGGCCATGGGAGGAGGATAGGCAACTGCATGCAACCAGTTAATTCATTTCACTTATACAGTTAACAAAAACAATAATAATTAATAATGATAATAATAATAATAATATTACAACCGGAGGAACTCACCGGGAATATTCTCGTGTTGGCTCATGACGGAAGGGCAGAATTAGAAGACAGAGAGATAGAGGTGGTTATGGAATTATGAGAGGCAAAATATATATAGAAGAAGACGATCAGGAAGCTAGCTAGCTAGGGCCCCACAAACGTAGGCCGGCGCCCGGCAGCATCTCATCAAATAGCACAAAAACAACAAGTTCAAATGGCTTTTTGCCGTCGAATAAACACCATGTTCAAATTTCTGGCATGAATAAAGTTGTGTTTTTTTTAACTGCCCACAAACAACGTCCTGAGTCATGGCCTAGCGGGCAAATGGAGTTTGTTATAGGAGCCCGAACCAGCGGCAATTATTTAAGCATTACAAGATCGAAAAATTCACATCCATAATCGATTGGATGGTAAAACCTATTAGGCTTAGGAATCTAACTTGTTACCTTTAGTCTCCGAGTCTTTCACTTAGTGATAACTAGTACTAGTCCTAGTAATTATGAATAAAGTTGTATAAATTTAGAAATAGATAGAGTACGTGGGTGTGAATTCGTCTTTAAAAAAAAGTCAAAAAGTATTGTATTATTGTTCTCTCAATTTGTTGATTTAGAATCTTAATTAATCTAAGGAGATGTTTACCCACCCCGCGCGTTGCTGCGGGGTTGAATTTGTATACTGAACGAAAGTAAAAAAAGTTAAGTGTATAAAATATAAAAGTTTAAAACTCTTGATTTTACATCAATGTGAAAACGAAAATCCAAACTCCTTCCTACAAAGTTTTAGAAAAATAATTTTCATCCAAATTATGGTCAAATTTAGAGATGTTCTTCCTGTTTTGCTCTTTAATTCTTTGGTACAAACCTGAAATGATTTTTGACTACATATATTCATATTTATAGTTCTCCACTTTCACAAATAGTAATTCCTTACCTATATATTCCTTGCTATATTTGCCAAAGATGTGTAAGTACCTACAGTTGCAACCAAAATCCCTATTACCACAATGAATCCAATAAGAACCAATTTAAAATAGTGAATCATATGTAGATATATCAAACATTTCACTTTATCTACATCCTAATTCAATTAACAAAAAGAAAAAGAAAAAAAAAGAAATAGATATGTTTCTAAGTCCGTTCCACAATGACAGTCACTCCCTGCATTAAGGCCAGAATCAAAAGCATAACAAACAACAGTTAAAATCTACAACTATACTAACGAAACTAACATCACTAAAAGTCTTGAGAATAGACACCAAAATATTAGGACCTATGAGCAATGGAACAAACCTGTAGGCAAAAAGAACAGAAAAAAAATGAAAACACATCACAAAAGAGTTAAAACAGTTTGACCAAGCCATATTAGTACAAAAAGAAGTATACAGTCTTTAATTTCGCATAACAACTAAAAATAAAGAATAGGTAAAAACTCATTGATACACAAATTTTGTCTTGTTGTCAAAACTTACTTGATCGAGAACTGACCATGATAAACAATATTATGTGAGATCTTTCCATATCAAACATTATTAGCTTGTAAGCAGCTGTTAGCAACAAAATGAAATAAGTATAATCAATCACCACAAAATTTTTGTCAAGTCATACCACCTACTATCAAACCTGAAAACGCCAAAGGCTTAGATCATATTTTCATATTAGCTCAACCATCAATAGAAGGCTCAGACCAGACACCCATCATAACATATGGAACAGATCAGAGGCTCAGATTAGAGATCATCATCGCCCAATGCTACTGAGACGGCCGACAACGAAAACCTTCCAAAGGATACCAAGAGCCAAGTTTCACACGGAGGTGCGAAATTCTATATTAAACATGATACATGGCTCAAATCAGAGTTCATCATGATCATAAATGAAACTAAGCAAACCATTGATAGAAGGCTCAGATTAAAGACCATCATTGCCCAAGTAAACTTGCTTAATCAGCCGACAAAGGAATACCGAGTGGCAAGTTTCAAACAGGAGCAAGAAATTCCATATCAGACATAACAACATCGGTGGGAAACTAAACCATCGTAGGCTCAGATCCGAAGGATCTTCACAGCCGTAAACTGTAACCATATCAAAACATAATAAAGTAATTCCATATCAGATACGAAGACGATCAACGGCAGTAGTGATGCACCGCTATTCATATCAATAAATCAGAAATTCAAGTAATACAAAAATAAAATCAGGTGTAAAAATACAAACATGCTCAGATCTGTGAAGAATCATCATCACAGCCTAAAACGTAAAAGAGGCTGAAATCTGTGAAGACAAAAAAAACATAAACTCATTTGTAAGAGACGAAGTAGGCTCAGATTTGTGAAGATATATCATCATAGCCTTCAATAGAGCCAATTTCAAGCATAAACAAATTACTATAAGAGACGAAGTAGGCTCAGATCTGTGAAGAAAGATCATCATAGCCTTAAACGGAGCCGATATCAAGCAAAAAGAAATTACCATCAGATCTGTGAAGAAAGATCATCATAACCTGCGACAGCTTCGATGAATGCCACGCTAAATAGCAACGGAAAAGTCGCACATGTCGTTAACTCAACGCCGACGGAGCAACGATGACGTCGCTACGACATCAGCGGAGCATCGACGGCGGGAGCGACGACTAACGCAACCCTAAACCAATGAACGACGGCCGTCACCGACAAACAAAGGGCACGTAAAGCCATCTGCCGTCATCATCACAACTCACCGTCACCAGTAATACAACCGGCAACGTACAGAGAGAAACAGAACCTGAAATAAGTGTCATAGCCAAAACCATCGTCCTTCTCAGTCACCACCACCGATAAGATACGGCGACGTAGAGAGAGAAACAGAACCAGAGAGAGAGATGCGAGAGTGGAGACGGCAGAGAGTCTTAAAACTCTCCAAACCCTAAAGTCAGGCTTAAAACTACCGTCCTTATCAGCCACCACCACCGGTAATACAACCGGCGACGTAGAGAGAGAAATAGAATCAGAGAGAAATGCCAGTATGCAGAAGGCAGAGAGTTTTAAAACTCTCGAAAGTAAATACAAAACCAGCGACTTACAAAACCACCAACTTAAAACCGGAAACCTAAAATCTCCCACACCGCCCAATGTAACAAATCACAAATATGAGAGAGAAGGGTATAAATTATCAAAATCACAAAGACTTGTGGCTAAACTATGAGAAAGAAAATGCTTCCTATTTAACTTAGAAATTCCATTGTATTATATATAAATTATTATAGTGTGTTGTTTGGTGATCAACTTTACAAATGTAATATTTATTATGTTAGAAAACTTTTTATTTTCATGAAAAATAATATAAAACACTGATTACAAAGCAGTGAAGCACATTATATTATATTCTATTCAAAACTATATAAAAGTTTGTATCTACAAACCATATATAGACAAGTAGAAATTCCTTCAAGCCAAACGGCTATTATTGTTTGTTGATTTTCTTAAGTTCTATCAAACTTTTTTAATTGTCTATAACTTTTTTATATAATATTAGTATAAATAAAATTACATCATAAAATCGGATAGTTAATCTCTTTAATTTAAGTATAGTATTATAATTTTTTTTATAAAACCTGTCTATGTGTTCTCGTATAGCTTGCGTGATTATTACTGCGTAATTATCCATATAAATTGCGTGATTATCCGTATAACTTGCATAATTATTGTATTACTATCCGAGTGTAATGCCAAACATATAGGTTGCCTGATTATCAATATATCTTGTGCGATATGAACGCACGGGCGATTTTACCCTTTTCCTAAAGTATATGTGGCCTGTCCTCATTGCTTCCTACTCTTCACACGATAAATGCATATCTACCTCTACCTACTCTAATAAATGATTACATTGTTACCACGTACATGCATGTCACTCTCACAGTCATTTTCATCTCATTTTTCACGTTTCTCCTCTCCTATTAAATAGCAACCTTCTTATCTATTAAATAATAATAATTTAATTAGTTATATTATATAATTCAATATTATAAAATATAAATCTTCTTATTCTAATAAATTATTTAAACTTAATAAGCTAAAATAAGATTTTAATTATATTTTATCTTAAAATATAATGTTATATTGTTTAATCTTTATTATTTTCTATTTTATAATTTTTAAATTTATTATTTCTTTTTTCACAAATAAATTAATGACATGTAATAGAGAAATCTTCATAAAATTGTTATTTATAATAATTTGCATTTAATTAACCCATGTAATACATGAGTTCTAACTTAGTATATGTGTGTGTATAGTCGTAGGTTCATTGTAGACCATATTTCCTATGTGAAAATAGCCGAAGAGTAAAAAAAATCTCTATCTTTTAATTTTCTTTAGTGAATTTAACATACAAAATGAATCTCTGTTGTATGCATATATATGTACATGTGTGTGTATATGCATGTGTGTGGTGAGGTGGGGAATAGTTTAGGTTGAAGAAAGTTTACAAGATGTAAAGGCACAATGAAGAGAATATATATATGAGTTTGTATATAACGCATTTTCTCGCTTTTGACGCAAATCTAGATTCCTTGCATACACATAATAATTCAACAACCAATTGTCTTGGACAAGTGACCTGTAAAACGCTTTCTCCAAATGCGAATCTACAAAACAATTAGTAGTACATAAAAAGTTACTTTGAGCATGTAACCCTCTAAATATTTTCATTTAAATAGTAGTACATACAATTCTATATTCCTTGCATACAGATAATTCAACGACCTTCAATGTCACATACTTATCAACAATTCAGGGAGGATATCATTCAATATCCTTTTTTCTACGACGACTATGTAATGTTATAAAAGTCTTCGACAAATAGCTTGGTGATAAGCTTTGTTTTTCAAACTAAAAGATTATGTGTTTAAATCCTATAAAATGAAAGTATGATGTTTATTTTGTTGTTAAAACACGTAATATTATAAAAATATTAAGATAAAATGTCCTAGTTCTAGCCAAAAGGACACTTCATCGTATTACTCAATTTTTAAAACTATTATTTGATTGGGTAATGGGCCTAAAAAA